>BSBK01011265.1:0-134426 GCA_027943335.1 Chamaecyparis obtusa | reverse complement strand
TGTATATGTATATATATATGTATATATGTATATATATATGTATATATGTATGTATATATGTATATATGTATGTATGTATATATATATATATATATATATATATATATATATATATATATATATATATATATATATATATATATATATTTGTGTGTGTGTGTACACCCAAAAACCATGAAATCTACACCCACAAACTAAGCACCTATCAATAAATAAGAAAAATAAGATAGAAAGGAACTAGCAAAGTGAGAGGAAGGGGAAGGGGGGAAAGAAAATAAAATTCATTCTATTATATTTAACTCAAACCAAACCACACCCAAAAATACTTCAAATGGGAACCAAATCACCTGAATAGAAGAGCACAAAAGAAGGGAAGAAAACTCCCAACAGAGAGAATGGGAAGGATGGCATGAGCATAATAATTCACAACCTCACAAAATTCTCAAAACCAGCCAGCACCAACAACCCTATTAGCTAGGATCCATTAAATGTCTTCTCTAAGAATACAAATCATTAGGGTGAAGAAACACCAACCAAGGAGGATAAAAAATAGATTTAAATCATCAAATCTCTCCCTCTTAATAAAATAAAACCCTAAAAAATTCACTAACTAACCAAATAGAAAAACCAAGCACCCCATAATAGAAGCCTCCCAAGAAATCCTAAAACTCTTTAACATCAAAACAAATATCTATCTTCCAAGAAACAAAAGATACAACAAAAACTTAACAGTAGATGGATCAAATAAAAAGTGGATGCCACCATACAAGAGGATGCCAACCTACCAATAAATAAATAATGCTTCTAGAAGATAAACATTAAAATGAATCCACTAATCCATGTTAGTGGGGTAGGGAAATCCAAATAGGAATTAGCGTAGCCAACCTTCAAAAAAACCAACCTTTGAGCCCAAATTAGATAATTTATAGGTCCACACTTTAATGGAGATAGATAATCCACACTTTAATGGAGATAGACAAGGAGAAAATAGTGGAGCCTCTCTACATCTTTAAATGATATACTCCCTAGCATCGACATGCTCTAAATCTAAGCCTGAATAGACAACAAAAAGATGAGGATGGAATAAAAATACCCCAAAATATTGCATCAATCAATAGACCCAACACATTGACCAAAAGAGAGTCTTAAACTCCCTTAAAGACATAGTACCCATTAGGATAAGAATAAATTAGTTTATAGGGAAAACAATCCATCAGATCCTCAACGTAGCCACCAGTTATGTAGCTAACTATACCCCTCATGGAAAAAAGGGGATAAAAGTCCTAGAGTGATCAAAGTCTTCCAATGCACTAGTACCTACATAGAACAACACCAAAGGAAATATATGAAGTCCATAGGGATAAAGATCATCAAGCTAGAGATGAATGCACCATTGAAAAAAGTTTCAAATGACAAAAGAGGTGTAAAAAATGGCACAAAAAACCATGGATCCTAAAATAGGGACACCCACAACACCATAGGAAAAGAGTCATCAACCAAAATAAATCATATTATAAACCATGCCAACCACCAAATCCTTAGGAAAAAATATAATCTCAAAGCCATCAAGCCTCTGAATAACTATTGCCCAAATACAAACAGCTCTAAAAGAAGGAAACCTCAAGCCAATATACACAAAGGATATAAACATGGGAACATAAAAACCAATGTCTAGTAAAATATTGAATAACCTAGAGAAGATCCCTTTGGACAAGATGTCATAGAGGATACAACCAAGCCATATAGGTTGAACAAAGATAAACTAAGAGAACCATAGTAGGAGACATGGGACATAGATATGAGAAGGGGAGAGAAGGAAATCCAACAAAACCATCCCCGCAATATCTCCATCAACCAAAGCACCGTGCTTTGCATCTTTAACTTTCTCATCCACATCATCTTCAACTCCTTCAATGTTAGGAGCATTTGCAAAGGTTCTCCTACAACCCCCCAAAATCCTATATTTAAAATTCTTGTTGTCCCTCTTATTGCTCACTAGATTAGTGATAAATTAATTCCTTAATTATCATGATTGTAAAGTTATTTATGCACATTTGATATTCTTGTGTATGTTTTTGATAGAAAAAAGTAGAAAGAGGGTGTTGGCCCATGGTATAGTAAGACTAGAAGCACATTAACAACATATTAATAGCACTAGTCACATAGCAATTTAACAACAGAAAGTCATTAGAAACAAAATTGTCTAGTCTGCCTCTATCAAAAACAAACATGTAGGTCCTTTTCAAAAAAAGCAAACCAAAGTAGCATAACCAGTAAGTAGACACAATGTTAACAATAACAAGCCACACAGGGCTAAACCAATGTTTTAACAACTTAACCAGAAAAATAGGAAATAAAAAAAAAGGGACCTGGAACAAACACGCCCATGCCAGCACAAACACCTCATGGACCGCAGCAGCTAGGATCTCCCACCCAGACATTTGGAAATTAGGGTGGTGGCCCCACTCTTCTTTTAGGAATAGGAATAGGTCTCTATTATGCTCATTGGCTTCTAGTTTACTACCAGCCATCTTCTCCTACATGTTCCACATGGTCACAATTGAAGCATGCATATCCTTGAGGGAAAAACTTGTTTGAATTAGAAACCCAAGCTTTGATATCTCTGATGTCCCATTTGAGGCCGAGGATCTCCATATCTAGCTCATTAAACTTGTGCTTGAGGAATCCTTTAAACCTATCACTCTCCTTTGTCGCCATTGTAATGTGCTCAATGTGAGGGGATATAGCCTACTAGGTTTGAGGAGAGAGCGGGGGTGGAGTATTGTTGTGAGGCTTATCCTGAATCTTTGGTGGGGGATTTAGGGGGGAGCATTGCCAGACCTTGGAAAAATTTAATTGTTTAGCTGAGGATCCCTCAATTGAACCAATGGAAGTAGAGGTTGTCCATATCCTCTAACCGAGACTTGTCCTTCAAAGCCATTTCCTTAAGAATTATTCTGCATTTCTCCTTGTCAATCATGTTAGAACATCGGATAGAAGCCCCCAAATCCACCTCAAGTTCAACATGGCTATGTGAATTTTTCCATTTTCTAGGCTTCCTGTTAGTTTTAGAGGTGTTGTCAACTTCTATCTTCTACTTCGCTTCCATTGAATTAGAGACATGGGATTCATCAAGATCCTCCCTCCTTTTAAATGGGTTCCTCACACACCTTTTGTGGCTTTTACCTTCGTGGAGGACAAGGTTAGTCTCCTGGATTTCCTGTAAGGACTAGGAGGGGGACTGGATGGGGTTGTTGGCTTCTGAAGGGGAGACTTCTTGGGTCACCTCCTTAATGATAAGGAGAGGTTGGGGTGGAGGGGAAAATGGATTTATGGAAGTTGTAGAGGTAGAGTAAAAGGTCCTGGTGAAGGATAGGACCAGCTTCTCAGTATTTTTGCTCTCCTTAATCTCCAAGATGTTTCTTTCAATCGAGTGAAGGAGATAGAAGGGGATGTAAATGAGGTCATTGTTCCTAATATGATTGAGGAACGTTAAGTGGTAGTAGTAAAACATAGTGAGTTTACCTTCGAGGGTGAAGTATTTTATGATTATATGACATACCTTAGGCCAAAATTTAGGGAGCTGCTCGTGGTTAAAGCCACCAAAATTTTTAACAAGTTTCTCCCCTACCCTGAAGAACTAGTTTAGACTGGTTAAGTCCAGCATTTGGCTAGTCTTTCTATACTTCCTACCCTCCATAGATAGCCCCATAGCCTTAGCAATGACCTCTTCATTTAGCTCAAAGTGCAAGCCCCCAACCAACACATTCCTGTTATCCCATGAGGACAGGAATTGCTTGTATGTTAATCATTTTCTTTTAAGTGAAATTTAGTATTTGTGTACTCATAAATAGGAGTTTTAAATTGTTATGGCTTCTTAAATATTTTTTAGTTACAAACTCAATATTATGTACATATTTTTGTTTCAAGAATTTTTAATGCTTGTTTGAAGTAATGTACCAAAAGAGAATTGTGTTTAAGATAGTTGATTTTTGTTTATATGATATTCTCATTGTTAATATAATTTATTTTTTCTAAATTTGTCTCCTAGGTACACTTCATGAATTGGATGTGGCAATCTCAGTTATGACATAAGAGAAAATCTACCTCCATGATTATGAGTTTATATTATTATAATTAAGTATGTTTCATATGTACATATTGGTCAAACCTTAGGATGGATGTCTACTGTTATCAAGGGAGAGTGGCTCTCAATAGGGTTCAGGGCCATAAAGTGGCTACTAAGATAATCCATTAGTGGGTTGTTAAATAAGTGAAAACCTAATTAATGAAATGGGATGGATGAGATAAATAAACATTAAATAAGATAATATGATGCCTCACTCATACCTTGAGTGCTTGAATAGACTAAGGATGGGAATGTGATGATGTATGTCCTTCCATGAGACATTCAGAGCTGACATAATCAAACTTCTTTATCTTTATGAAAGGATTTTTCAGTTCCACATGAGTTTTCAAATGGGGGTTGAGGTCTTGAGAGACAGCTAAGATAACCCATATTGATCTAGTATGATGACACTCTCTCCTTCATGTACATCTAGAATCTAGTCCTATGTATATTGAGTGGAGACATTTGATATTGTTCTAATTGATCACATTTTTTTGGGTTATTATTTTTTTTCTTGGCCCTTGTTGTTGT
Source organism: Chamaecyparis obtusa (assembly GCA_027943335.1). Taxonomy (NCBI): domain Eukaryota; kingdom Viridiplantae; phylum Streptophyta; class Pinopsida; order Cupressales; family Cupressaceae; genus Chamaecyparis; species Chamaecyparis obtusa. The sequence continues at coordinate 129,766 of BSBK01011265.1, read as the reverse complement.
TTGATTCTTGTGGTTTTATGGGAAGGTGTATGAGCATTGGAAGGTTTCTAGTTCCCTTATTTAGTGTTTCAATGATGCATCATATTTATGTATCTATCTTTCCTTGTATTATAATTAAAATTTATATTGGTCAGATAAGATTCTCCTCATGGGGTTTGATGTATTCTTTTAGAGGACACATTCTTGATTGGGGTATCATGTTAGTTTTTTTAGAATGAATGTGCATCTCATTTGATGTATGGACAATGCCATAATTTTTATTTAATTTTAAAATTATGTAGTTGATATGGATTAATGTTTAAGTCCTTAAATGTTAAGTAGGTGAGTGAATCTTGTAATGCTAGTGTCAATAGAAGACCTCAACAAATGTATAGTGGTGTGTCTTCCTTTTGATCATGCTTGTTCTTCACTTCATATATAATGTAATTCAATGATGTTATGCTATGAATAATTAAAAATGTTTGTAATTGCATGTTATATTATATGTTAGTCTTTGGGATTCCTAGTGGGGTGTTACATTGTAGATGTAAATTACTTCACTAAAACCACTTTCTTTATTGGTTTTCTTAGATTTCCTATTATTTCTTTTAATTTTGAAAGTGTTAAAAAATTGTAGGCATGTGTTTACTTAAATAATAACATGAAAATTAATATGATCTTTATTTAGTAATAAATGGCATCAAAGAGTATGATATTTGTATACTATCTCAACTAATGGGTGTAGATAACTAAAATCAGTCACATCATAATAAAACATCTAATATTACTACTTTCAATATAATGATAGGGCTATTGTAAGCACACTCACATAATCTTAGCACTAATTAATTAATAAACTTGATTGATTTAATTAACTAGGATGTATCCTTAAACATTCTCTCCATCATCCTATTATTTAAATGCATTGCATTTATTTAATTGATGGGTAGCTAGGGTTGGTTTGGATGATTTGATGGATATTTGATTGGGCATTTAATTATATTTGGACTTGTAGTCTTGATAACTCAGTATAACAAGGGAATCATCTCAAGGTTATGGGACCTTTTGCTAACTGAGATGAGACCTCTAGATTCTAGGTTGGTTCCTCTTGGATAATCACCCTGATTTTCTCTTAACATGAAAGTAAACTTTTGACGGAAAGGGATAGAAGGAGTGCATGAAAGGAAATGACTGAAAGCAAATCTATCCTACTAGGTGATGCACTAAAACTAGGGCTCAGATATCAGTATAGAGGGATGAAATCAGTGAGAGGCTTAGGTCTAGGAGATCACAACTTACTGAATAGGCTTGCATGAGTATTTTATAAGAGGGCCAAAAAATTAAGCACAAATTATGACCTGCAAGCAGCCATTCTCTTCAGCAGAAGGACATAGGAATGAGATAGAATGACAGGGGCTGAAGGATACCCACAACCTCACTCAGATCAAATCAAACTCAGTAGTGCACAAATAAGCTGAAAGTAAAGGGGATCAGGGAAACTAAGTATCACTGAAAGCATTCATAAAATTTAATCCAATAAGAGATAATGCAAATAGAGAAGACACAAGGACATGAAGGATTGTCACAAACTGCCTCTGCAATACTTGTATTATTAATGGGAGTTTAGAGAATGTGGAAAACTATAGGGCAAAAAGAAATGCCACAGATAGGTTCCCAAGAAAGAGCCTTTCTTTTTACAAAATGTGAATTCTGAGCTTCAAAAGCTCCAAAAAACAAATTATATACATCTCTGCATGTAGGAAGGAATCAAAATATCTCTGAATTAGGGCTACATAAATCTGCGTTATAATAATCATCCCTAAAATTGGTCACTTCTGATCATAAATGTGTTCTGTGAAAATATCTCAACAGATCAGATATCCTTCCTTGTGTGCCCTTCTCTGCACTGATCCTACCTGCAGACAAACATTCATCTTGATCCATCTACCTCCCTGCAACCTACTCTATGAGGAATGTTTTTCAAAAATTTGAACAGATTGTAGAAAGCACCCAAAAAATGCAGCCTAAATCCTCTGCAAATTCTATCCAACCGCAACCGTCTCTAGAAATCATCAATTTCATCTACCTACACAAAACTCCCTCAAAAGAAAGCTAAAAAAGGGCCGCACTACCTTTCAAATGAACCTGGTCGCATGCTCACATGAACTAAAAAAGGTTCATGCGATCACACGACACCCCTTTGAAACTGCCACTACTTTGCCAAAGAAATGGTCACATGATCGCATGAGGCCGAAAGGCCTTCATGCAATCATGTGACAACTTCTTGAGAAACTGCCTCCACCCTACCACATAAGACATCTGGGCCCCACAAAATCTGCCACTTGCCAAACCATTACCACATGGCCCAATCGAAGCTGACCACACGGCCTTGAAAATTTAGTGGTCGCATGAAATAACACTAGTCACATGATTGCATGAGCTAAAAAAGCTTCATTTGATCATGCGATAAATCTCTTTGAAATTGCCACCGTTCTTTGAAAATGTCAATGGTCGCATGATCACATGGGCCGAAAGGCCTTCATGCGATCATGCAACAAACCTTTGAACACATGTCGCTCTTCCATGCAAGACAAATGGGGCCCACAAGACCGCACTGCAAAAACTTAACCCTGGTTTACCTCAGGTTTCAAACTCCCCTCAGTCGCCAAGTCGCGCCATGTCTTCCTTAACCCTGGGTTCATCTAGCGACCATGCGAAAACCTACAAAACTAACTGGCTATCACCCCAGGCTTCAATTTTCCTCTTGTCCTTGAATCGCTTAACCTTTTAACTAACCCCTGTATGTGACTGAATGTGACCTCTAAATCAGGCACAACACAACATGGTCATTATTCACTTGATAGAATTTGGGAGAGAGTATGAAGAACTCAATCCAAATTCCATGGTGAGGCGACCTATTGCCTCCTATGTGAATGGGGTGTTTGAATACTCTCAGAATGAGAGCCAACAACCAGGAGACCAATTCAACAATGGAGGATTTCCAAGAAGCAATAAAGATGAGCAAGATGAAATTAATCTAAGATGAAGTACAATTCAATCTAAGAATGAGGATGCAATTAATCTAAGAGCTTGAAAATAAAGATGAGATTAATACTTAATCTAAGAACTTGAAACAAATATGATATTAAACTAAGAACAAATAAGCAAATTTAGTCTAAAATGTGATGCAAAGATTATACTAATAATGAGATATTAATCTAATAAATGCAATAAAAAGCTTTGAAAACAATGAATCAAATGAGACTAAAAAATGTTTATAGTGTAGATGCTCTCAAAGATTGCTCTCTAATGAAGAAAAAGAGCCCAAATAAATAGAAGAGCCAAGAGGAGGAGGAAGAGTTTCTTGATTCAAAACTCCTGACCCTTCATATCCCTTTTGGGACAAATAAGCATGAATTACTTTATTAAAAGAATGGAAAATGCCACATGAGGACCTTTCGAATATCTCAAATTATTAATTCAAGAAAAGGTTTCCATTCAAATAACAAGTAATTAATTAATTCCTTTTTTATGTGTATTAGCCAAAGGGGGTGATTTGATTTAATTTAATTTAAAGCACATAGGACTTTACAATTAAATTAATGTATCATAGAGATAATTTAGCTAATAAAGTCAAAGAGACTTAGGAATTAATTTTAGTGTTTGATTATTGCAAATTTATGGTCTTTGCAATTGACATCAAGTCAAATTAAGTCAAATAGGAGAGAGAAAATTGCCTAGGGAACTAGGACTTTGGTGATGCAAAATCGAGATAATGCACCAAAATTAATGAAATTAAATAGGTGCCAATTTTGGGGTATTACATTTTCCCCTCTTTGAATTGATGTGCGAGTAGTGCATTGATTCAAAGAATAGTCTGAAGTGACAGATGAAAGTAGATCAAAGCATGAATTTTCCAAAGTCTAAGTTAGATTGCAAAGATAGTGGTTCTTGAGAGAGATGAGAATAGGGATTAGATTGCCCCAATGCCCAAGAGTGAGATTTAGATGCAGATTAGGACTGTCTCCAGAATTGGGGTTAGATTGCCCCAATACAAAGCTCAGCCATCCGAGACCCAGGTTAGATTGCCTAGCTAAAGGTCTAAAAGAGATTTCGACAATCATCTCCAGAACAAAGATTGACTCCCAGGAATCAGGGTTAGATTGCCCCAATACCCAAAAGATTTCAAGAACCATCTCCAAAATGAAGAGTGATCCTTGAGGATTCGAGTTAGATTGCTCAGATACCTAAGAGATAGATTTCCAGATGACAAGATGCGAGGTGTGAAGATGCCCCTAGCAATGAGGACTGATGATTCAAATCAGACTGATTCAAGAATAGATTTGACAACATTCAAATGATGTAATCATCCTGCCCCCTCGAGAGTGAAATTGAAAGATGATATGTTAGAAGGATGATAAACAACAAGAGATTGCAGAGCAAAAGTAATTAGACTAGATTCATGAAGCTACAGAAGTGAATCTGAGCAAAGCAGAGGTCTTGTTGACCAAGTTTGACCATAGTTGACCATGGTTGACCAAATTTTGACTAGGGTTGACTTGATGAAAAGAAGAAAATATTTGAGAACATGATGCAAAGATGAGGATCTGGCAAGAAGATGACACCAGAAGGCTGACTACACAAGCATCCAATCCAGAAGGAGTCCAATATTTAAAACGCGATTTCGAGCCACTTAGAGATATCAGATTTTGATTTCGATCCCGAAAAAGGATGCAGCCAAGATGAGACTGGGACAAAAGATGAGAACCTTTGATGAGCAGATCCAAAAGAAAGCAATCAAGAGAGCAATAAGAAAGCGCTCCAAATGCAAGCCTAGAATGAAAGATGCAAGTCTAAATGCAGGCCTAGGATGAACAAATGCAATCCTCCGGACTCGGCTGTTGGACTCATCATATTTATCATCATTGAGTTTGTTTAAGCATATGACAATCCAAAGATGCCATACAATTCTCCCCAACATGAGAATATGAATATGACATAAGTCTTAAATTTGTCAAAATGAGGTGTAAGCATTAAGGCACAAGAAGCCAAAATGACCTGAACACCTATTCCTTTTAATTTAGCAAGTTAACATAAGCATCAAAGCACATTTTCTAGAATAACCTGAATGTCTCTTGTGAACAAACACACCAAACACACAGGAGTTCCTTCTTTTACCAAAGATTTCTCATAGTGACTCTTACGATCACTTAGTAAGATGAGCGTTAGCAATTCCAAATGTAGCAAAAGAAGTCACTCAAAACAAACAAGGAGAAGAACCAACCTCACCAAGGCATCCATATAAAAGGAGTCGAGGTATGCATGGCCATCCAATATGAGATGAAGGCTCTTACAGACAGACACCCCTCTTATGTAGATTTCTTGGATCATTGGAACTAGACCAGCAAGCAGAAAACAAAGAAAAGATCATGCCCCCAGTCTTTGCATTTCTCAGTCAAGAAAGACATCTTAGATTCACTCGAGGGGAAATGATAAAGCAAACAAACAAGCAAGAGAAAAGCTCAATACACTGCATAGGAACACACAGAGTTTTAGTTTCAGTTTCCATTTGTGTTCAAGTCAATTGAAGTCGAATCGGAAGAGAACAACATTCGAAGTCTCAATGGGATAGCGACAGCAAGAAGACATAGTGGAAAACCACTGGTGACCATCGCGAGAGACAAATTCTTAAGAAGATATCAAAGCACGAACCAAGAATTAGCAGGCGAACACAGTGAGAACCACTGGTGACCGATACAAGGAAGATTCTCAAAAGAGAGAATGAAACACGAATGAAACATCAGTAGGCAGACACAGTGAGGACCACTGGCGACTGATGTAAGAAGGAGATCCCAAAAAGAGAGGTCAAATGAGAGCTAGGTATCATCAGGTAGGCACAGTGAGAACCACTGGCAACCGATACACAAGAGATCCTCAAGGAGAGATCTCAAAAGTAGCTAGGCATCAGCAGGCAGACACAGCGTGAAACATTGGTGACTGATGCACAAATGAATCTTCTAAAAGTGATAGGACAATGCCCCCTAGACCAGGGAGATGCCCCCAAGTATGACCAGTTCCAATCCATGAAGAGTCGAGGAAAACTCAAAGACAAGCGCATGAGCTAGAAAACCAAAGCAAGAAACAAACTAAAGAAAGAAAGGAAGGAAACTAAAGTAGGAAACTAAGAGCCAAGCGATGCTGAGATGAGATGCAGCTTCAGGAAACAAGAGGTGCCTATTTACCAGGTTTTCACCATCTTGGTAGAGATTCTATTTTTGCTACCATGACACCTGTTTACCAGGTTTTCATCAATGGCACATTTTTTTCTTTTTCAAATTTTTTGTACTTTTCTCTTTTTTTCTTTTTTTTGTATTTTTTGAATATTTCATTTTTTTTGTATTTTTCACAATTTCTATTTTTTTTTGTATTTTTTCAAATTTTTCATTTTTTTGTATTATTAAGGTGCCTGTTTACCAAGTTTTCACCAGGATAATAGATACATCAAAGCACCTGTTTGCCAGGTTTTCACTAAGATGATCATTTTTTTAGGACATTTTGCAATTTTTAGGATTTTTTGCAATATATCAATTTTTAGGATTTTTTCAAGATCAATAAGTATGTACATGAGCATACTGAGAATGTCAGCTGTAGAACTTCTTCAAATGAAGAGTGTTGATGGGCTCTTTGAGTTTCTCTCCTTCAGTAGGAAATCTCTGAGAATGTAGTATTTGTAGCAGGAGGCAACCGAGAAGTTATAGAATTATAACCATATGTTGTAGCAGTAACAGGAGATCCAACTAGTAGTGTCCAACTATCGAGAGATCCATAGTCAAGGAAAGATCACTTAAGTGAGACCCACAAACATCCTCGTGGACACATCTTAACTCTTTATCAGATTTCCCACACTCTAAATGCTTAGGGAGAGTACATTCTAGATTTCTCTTAGTCATGTCATTAGCAATGAGGAGATGCTGATATGCACTTTGGGACAATGCAAGATGGAGTGAAGAGGGTAAAGTATGAGAGGCAAGGGTGATGTAATGGAGGGAAGCATGAGAATTTTGGAAGCTCGAATGACAACTTTGATTTTCCTTTTTTGGAATCCACATAGCTTTTGAACTTTTTCTTCTTTACTTTGAGGTGCTTTTGTTGACAACACCTGTAAGATGGATTTCGAGATCCATTTTTTATTTATTTTCTGGCTTTTGATTGTCTTCTTCTCTTTGAGGACCTTTGCGGTCTTTTCAACACCTCTATTGCTTTTTTCTTTCTTCGGAGTCACATGTCGATTAGATGGGACATTGTGACCTTGAGATATAAGTGGATTCTTATTATTTTTATTTTTATGTTGCACATCCAAGTTACTTCCAAAAGACTCAGGAATGATGGATGAAAGAGGCTTATATGACTGGTTTAGGTGGAGAGGTGGAAATGGAAGTGGACGGGCCACTTTTATGGGAGATGAAGAGGGAAGAGAAATTGATGGGATGGGCTCAAGTGCAAATATATCAGTATCATCCTCATCATTCATGAATGCATCAGGTAGATCAAGAAAGTAATCTTCCATAGAGTTTTGTTGATTGTGAGTCATCTTAGAAGAGTAAGATAAGTTTGGAGGAATATTATGTGAGCCTAACCAAGATGGTCTATTCCAAGAGTCGGGTCCCCTTTCAGGTGGTAAGAGTGCATGAATAGGAACCATTTCAATTCTGGATCTACCAATATTCCATGAAGTTGTAATAGAATGGGGTCTTACATACCCATGATTTGTAGGAGCAGTAGGAGTGTAGCTTGGAGTAGATGGCCTAGGAGCCATAGGAATGATCTCCATAGGAGTGTGGAAAGGATCATCATCAATAGCTTGATCTAGAGGATCATAACTTTCTCCTCTTTCTGAGTTGTTAAGACTAGCATATAGGTGCATAGCATCAACTGGTATTTCCATTGTAGCATCTGATATAAAGTCCCATTCAGCTAGAGACATAGTCGGAGGCATACTTTCTTCATTATTGTCATCTAACATAGGAAGTGTTTCTTTAACAGTAGGATCTTGTTCAGTAGTAGAAGTAGCAGAGTAATCTAGAATAGGCATACCTTGAGGCATACCCAAGAGGAGGGAAGCATCCAACAGTTGCTCCCAATCAGTATGTGTGCCATTGGAATCGGCAGTAATAGGATTCTGTTCAACAGTAGAAGTGGTAGAACAATCTAGAATAGGCATACCTTGAGGCATACCAAAGATAAGGGAAGCATCCAATAGTTGCTCCCAATCAGTATATGTGCCATTAGAGGCAATGACATATTCAGTAGTAGCTGCACTAGTAGAAATCTATTTAGTAGAGTGTATAAAATCCTCCTGGTGAGGACCAAAATCATGTTCTTAAAGCACTTGAGAAGGTAGATAAGACTCTTTCTGGTAGTCTGAATCAGAATTTTGATCATTCAAAGGTCTTTCATATGTCATAGGCTGAATCTGTGTTTCTTCATTATCTGAATCCTTGCATGAGTGAAAGTTGTAGCTAGGTTGGTCAAGCTCATAGCTCTGATAGCTAATACCAAATCCATCTTCAGAAGGTTCCTCATAGGAATGTGGAGATGGAGGGAGAGTTGTCAATGACAAGATGGACTCAATCTAATATTCCCCCATGCCAATATCTTTGATCTTCAGGGTCTTTTCTATTTCTTTTAGCTTGGCATCATAGAACTCAGTGGATTCTCTATTGGCAGGAACAAAACTATCTATCGCTTGGGTAAGCATCTTAGCAGAGCAAGTATTTAGGCTAGCACTATTGTCAATGAGGATGCGGGGGATACTCTTGGGGCCTATCATAACTTTAGTGTGCAGGAGAGCATTATGCAGGTGGCTCAGCAAGTGATCATCTTCCTCAGAGAATGATAAATAATGAGGCGAGGTCAAATGACCCACCATAGATTGAAACTGGTCAAGATTGAGATCTTTGGGGACTTTTGCCTTGGTGAGGGCTTTATCCATAGATAGTTTTGGTCTGAAAGTCGAAGGCTTGGGACCTTGGAGAATGATCATTACACGAGATCGAGGGATAGCATTCGCACAAGCTGGAGATTGTGCGTAGTTATAAGAGGGAGATGCAGGGCCTCGCAAGACAAAGGGAGTTTTGGGTTTAGGAGTATCCTCACTCCCTGGAGCAATGATCATGTTGTAGTGAGAGATCCAAGGTTTGTTTCTAGAAAATTTGGAAGGTGGTTGAGCTTTTGTTGCAGCCTTCTCAGTGGCATTGACTATTTGCATGCTAGAGCTAAGATTAAAGATAGACTTTGAGGGTTTTGGCATCAGATTGTCAACAACCCTATCATTCATAACATCTATGTTTTTGTTGACAATCTTATCTTTATCCTTGTTTGAGGGAGAAGGTCCTTGCTTGTTGTCTTTGTTCAAAGTCAATTCTCCCTTCTTAACCATAAACACTTCTATCCTCATAGCCCACCTAATCATATTGTCAAAAGTGAGGGGACCTTGTAATCGTACATGGTATCCAAAATTTGGGACAAGATTGTCCAAGAAGATATCGAGCTTTTCAGACTTAGGTCATTCATGCAGATACTTCGTGCATAGTTGTCTCCATCTCTACAGAAATGTTAGGAGAGGCTCCCCTTGTCGTTGTTTCAAATTGCGAAGGTCTCGGATGTTGACCCGATATTGAATATTTTGGGATTGATCATAACTCTTGTCATTTTGAGACTGACCATGACCTTGGTCATTTGGAGATTGCTTATGACTAGCACTAAATTTATCTACCCTTGGGAAGGGGAATGGATCTCCCATATTGTTGGTAGTATTCTGAGAGATCATGAAAAAGTCGATAGGTTCAAAAGAATCAATAGGTTTGATTTTAGAAAGTGACCCTTTAGAGCCTTGCTGGTCTTGAAACAATGGGTTATAATATTCTTGGAAGTTAGACTGTGTTTGAAACAATGGATTGTAATACTCTTGGAATGAGGAGGAATGTGAGGATCTCTCACAAAGTTTAGATTTCATAACAAATTTAGGATGACCTATGTCTTGATTAGGAGGTTTACTTTGATCTTGATCAGCATTCTGAATGGGATAAGTCTTGCCATTTCGAGTCGTGACAGTCATAGACGAAGGTGTAACAAGCAAAGATTCGGGATAAAGCTAGACTTTGTCTCTAAGATAACGAAAAGGAGATAAATGGCTAGAATAGCCAAGATGCAAGATGAACTTGGTATGAATTGTCAAAAAGAGATGGCTAGAATAGCTGAGATAAGACAATCACAATGCAAGGTACAAGAGCACAATGAGATATGGTAGACTAATGAGAGATAATACGAGTCAAAGCAAAGATCGATCGATTCCTAACTCAAGACAACCAGTTTCTGATGGTGAACGACAGGAAAATAGAAAAATAGATCATGGAAAAAAAGGCAGATCAGATTTATGTCATTGATCAGGCACATAAGATAATAATCAAGGAGTTCAAGCAAACAGTCTTCAAGCAATGGGCAAGGGACAAAGTACCCTTGTGCATGAATAGGAATAGTGACTTAGTATTTTTACTCCCTAAGGACTCTACTTGTGTATGTTCTTGAGAATGTTTTAGCAGGCACTTAAAATACAACAACATCCTAGCAAGCTATCTACAAGGCTATACATGAATTTTCTAAAGGGAGTCCTTGATATACGCAAGGTACGTGAGGCCCAAATTCGTAGATGAGAAGAATCTGAAATCACACAGCCGGGAGGAGACGGTAACCCAAATCTCCTCCTTCACTTCTCAAAGGTATAAAGTTCTTTGAGGCTTAGCCAAGAGTGAAATATAACTCATTCCCAAGAGAGATGTCTTTGGATTCACCTCCTGATATTTATACTCTGTCGGAACATGGGAGTTAAGGTCATCCCTTGAGGTGATGAAATCCCCAAGTAGGCCTTCTAGAAATGAAAAAGTAAGTAATTCTCTATCAAAAGTATTTAAAGCACTAAAGGTGGTGCATTTAACCCTTCAAGTAAATGTGAGGTGAGTCCACAAAGTGGTGCATTTAACTCCTCACACAAACTCAAAGTGAGTCCACACCCTAGAAAACAAGTGAGTTCCAAAAAGCACAAAGGGGTTGCCTAGTGGAACAATTAACACTTCTTTCCTGTAGACCCCTCCCCTTTAATGTGGCGCTGAGATTGCAACCACAGGGTGGAATTAGGGGCCGATAGATTAGCGAGTCTAATAACCCAAGATAGCAATCTAGATCAATCACAAGTAATCTAAGACTGCTAATCAATACTACTCATAAGCGCAGAAGGGTTTGAACCATGGAATATTTAACTTTCCAAGTAAACATGAAGTGAGTCCACAAAGTGGTGCATTTAACTCTTCATGTAAACAAGGCTTGAATCCATGCCCTCAATCACTCAATGAGATATTTTATATTGGAACCAAGAATTACTTAAGGTTTAAACACAAGCATTCACTTACATAAACTTGTATGAAAGAAAATCTATGTTCATTCATTTCCCATTAAGAGCATCAATTAAAATGTGTTCTATGAAAGCATGTAAACACTCAAGCCAAACACATGAGAGGTTCAATTTTAATACCAAAGTCCAAATGTTATAGAGATTTTAAGAACTCACCTTAGGTCCAAAGATCTGCAATCCAGCATTTAGCACACATCTAAAAGTACAGAATCAAGACAAATCAATGGCAAACCATAAGATATGTAACATTGTTGTCTTCAAGATAGTCTTTAAAGATTGATTTATATGACCCATAAAATCACACTACTAAAATTTCTGGAAAGAATGAAGTTTTTAACCAACATCAAGAACTACCATTTTCCAAAATTAAAAAGTCTTATGATTCCATTTGGTTCCTCAACCAATAACCTTTTCAGACTGTAATTTTTCTGTCATAAATCAGATTTAAAACACCAGGCCCTGCCTAGGGAATCACAGATCTTTCTCAAAAAAAATTCAAATGAAACCTAAATAATTTCACAGTAAATATTCATAAATATAATTTTCAAATATTCTAGCCATTTATTTTTTTCATTCATAAATCATTTTTTAAGAGCAAATCATTGCCTACAACTCCAATGCAGATTGTTAAAAAATAGTTTTCACTCAAATGCCCATAACTTTCACAAATCTGCATAAAAATGACTCAAACCAAATGAAAATGAAAGATAATTCATGTATCCTTCCAATTAATATTATTAGAGATCCTAATTATTCATAATTTGTCCGTACCAGATGTTTCAATCTGATTGTATTCAGAGAATCTCAAATCTGCAAATACCCACTTTCACCAAAATGATCATAACTTATTCATTTCTTTATAAAAATGAGCCAAACTAAAAGCATGAGAAAGAGGATTCATCATTCTATCCATCCATTACTATATTACAATGTTTCCAGGTTGTACATGGTTGTACAAGGACTAGAACCAATACTAAAATTGAAAAACCAATCAAGAATGAGGCTAGAAATTGATCTTTTCTGCCCCACGGTGGGTGCCAAAATGTATGTGACTGAATGTGACCTCTAAATCAGGAAAAAAACAATATGGTCATTATTCACTTGATAGAATTTGGGAGAGAGTATGAAGAACTCAATCCAAATTCTATGGTGAGGCGACCTGTTGCCTCCTATGTGAATGGGGTGTTTGAATACTCTCAGAATGAGAGCCAACAGTCGGGAGACCAATTCAACAATGGAGGATTTCCAAGAAGCAATAAAGATGAGAAAGATGAAATTAATCTAAGATGAAGTACAATTTAATCTAAGAATAAGGATGCAATTAATCTAAGAGCTTGAAAATAAAGATGAGATTAATACTTAATCTAAGAACTTGAAATAAATATGATATTAAACTAAGAGCAAATAAGCAAATTTAGTCTAAAATGTGATGCAAAGATTATACTAATAATGAGATATTAATCTAATAAATGCAATAAAAAGCTTTGAAAACAATGAATCAAATGAGACTAAAAAATGCCTATAGTGTAGATGCTCTCAAAGATTGCTCTCTAATGAAGAAAAAGAGCCCAAATAAATAGAAGAGCGAAGAGGAGGAAGAGTTTCTTGATTCGAAACTCCTGACCCTTCATATCCCTTTTGGGACAAATAAGCATGAATTACTTTATTAAAAGAATGGAAAATGCCACATGAGGACCTTTCGAATATCTCAAATTATTAATTCAAGAAAAGGTTTCCATTCAAATAACAAGCAATTAATTAATTCCTTTTTTATGTGTATTAGCCAAAGGGGGTGGTTTGATTTAATTTAATTTAAAGCACATAGGACTTTACAATTAAATTAATGTATCATAGAGATAATTTAGCTAATAAAGTCAAAGAGACTTAGGAATTAATTTTAGTGTTTGATTATTGCAAATTTATGGTCTTTGCAATTGACATCAAGTCAAATTAAGTCAAATAGGAGAGAGAAAATTGCCTAGGGAACTAGGACTTTGGTGATGCAAAATCGAGATAATGCACCAAAATTGATGAAATTAAATAGGTGCCAATTTTGGGGTATTACAACCCCAGCTCTTCTTGGCGATTACACGACTGAAGCCACAAAAATGGGTCCACCTTGCCACCTGTCATTCTCCTATTCATTCCTGACTACTCTGTAAGCATACACCTCGATGGGCTTTGACATGGACCCACAACGACCCCCTCGACACCCCAAGCATAGGACCCACCGCAACCGCTAGATTCCCATCTAATGATTGTCACATGATCACATGGGATCAAAAGATCCGATGAGATCATGTGACCACCGTCGGATCTCCTCGCACTTGCGCCATTGTAGAAACCTCGGGCTCCACTAACTGCCTGTCGTAGTTGATGGTTTGTTGCATGATCTCATGCGGTCACGAGACCACATGTGATCATGTGACCAAATGCTTGACGTTAACTACCGAACTATGAACCACCACCACTGAAACTACTGACGGTTTGTCGCATGGTCACATGGGCTTAGAAGAGCCCATACAATCATGCGACAAACTGCGTGATGCCACCCTGATAACCGCTAGTTGACCGCCGATTGGAGATACCGCATCAATGGTTGTCATGTGATCTCATGGGATCAGGAGATCCCATGCAATCATGCAACAGCCATCAAATCTTGACTGTAGCGGAATGGTTTTAGGCACTGGGACCCACCTGATCGGAGTTGCATGCTTAGGGTGGAAAACACAGACGGTGTCAAAAACACATAGGGTTTTCGAGTAAAGGTCGAAAACACACCAAATTTTCAGAGCTGAGAGGTTGAAAAAACACTGAACTTTTAGACCCAAAGGTAGAAACATCCCAAGCCTGCAGAGAGGAATTCAAAAACACACTGGGTTTTTCGACACTTGAGCATTTCACTGGAAAATAGGACTATGGCCGAATATGAACCAGAGGGAAATTTGGGCAACATTTTGGCGACCTCTATGGGATGTCAGCCTGCTAGACATTTACACTAGTTTCATTGACATATCCATTGGGCATGGGGTCATCTCTTTATTTGAACACAGGGACTTTGACAAAGAAAAAACTGAACCAGCAAGATGAACCTGTGCACGTGCACTTCTTGGGAAATAGGAACTAACCTAGAAAGCAGGGAAAGAAAGCAAGAAACATATTTACAAGAATTTACAAAAAGGACCTATAGAGAGGGATTAACCTCAAAGCAAGGCTTCAAGTGGAAACCATTCACTGAGATTGGCAGGGCATCTCCTTCAAGAGTTGAATGTTGAAAAGCATTAGATCCTCTACACTCCATTATAACAAATGGTCCACCCCAAAAGGAATCAAACTTTGTGTGCTTGCCAAGTTTTGACCTGAACTCATCCCATTTGAGAACTACATCTCCAACTTTGAAATTTTTGACCCTGGCTCTTTTATCAAAGCTTCTCTTTGTTTGATTCTGATGGAATGCCATATCTTGCATTGATTTATCTCTGATCTCTTCTAGCTCCATCAACTGGGCATATCTGATTTGCATAGGATCACTTTCTTCAAACAAGGCATACTGAGTGGCCAAGTCCAAAGCTGATAATTTAGTTGAAATATATAACTTAGCCTCTCTACCATACACCAACATGTATGGGGAATTACGAATGATTTTCTTTGGAGTAATTCTATCTAACCACAAGGTAGATCTCAATTTGGTATGCCAGTCCCTTTGACTGTCTTGCAGGGTCTTTTTGATTATTCTAATCAGATTCTTATTTGTTGATTCTACCAAACTATTCCCCTGAGGATAGTAATTGGAACTTGTATTCAGATAGATGCCCTTCTTGACTGCCCACTCTGAGACTTTGAGGCTTGTAAATGCTAATGCATTGTCTGAAACCATAGAATTTGGGATGCCAAATCTATGAATGATGTCATCATAAAAACTTAAAACAACACTCTCATTAGCTTCTTTTAAAGAAACTACTTTTGTCCACCTAGTGAGGTAATCGGTTGTAGTGATTATCCACTTGTGTCCTGCACTAGATGGAGGGTTAATCATGCCAATGAAATCTATTCCCCACTTCATGAAGGGCTGCTCTATTTTGACTAGTTGTAGGGGCAGAGTTGGAAATCTTTCTTTCCCTACAAAAATAGCACATTTGATGCATCATCTAACATAATCATGACTATCTTTGAAGATAGATGGCCAATAGTATCCAGCCCTCATGATCTTAAAAGTTGTAGTCCTAGGAGAGAAATGGCCACCAGAAGCCCCGTCATAAAACTCAAATAAGACATTTGTAACACTTTCTGAATCTATGCATCTTAGAAGGACACCATTGTGATCCTTTCTAAAAAGAATTTTATCTATCAGCACAAAAGGAATAGATTGTAACCTGTACTACCTCCTTTTTGCTGAATCTAGGCCTGCAGGATATTGTCCTGTCTTCAAATAATTGATCATATTAGGCAACCAGCTAGTTGCCTTGGCTTTCTCTCCTATAGAATGCACCACAATAGATGCATCTATGTATTCCAATTTCTTTGAACTTCTATCTTTTGTCAGATGCTCACAAAGACATCTTCCTCTAACCAACCTAGTAATCTGAATATCTATGTCATATTCCATCACCTTAGTGATCCAACCAGCTCTTTTTTCATTCAGGTCCATAGAAAGAAAAAATTCTTTGACACTTGGATGAGTAACCATCAAATGCACCTTGTTATGGGTCAACAAATGTCTAAATTTTTTGAGGCTCTTTACCATAGCAAGAGCATGCTTTTCTACAAAAGAGTATCTTTGTTCATACTCTTCTAAACCTTTGCTGAAGAAAGCAATAGGCTGCTCCAATCCTTCAGCATTTTCTTGAGTCAACATTGCAGATATGGCATCATGACCCCCATAAGCATAAAGGATAAAATCCTTACTAAAATTTGGGTTTAGGAGAGCAGGAGCTTCTGTTAAGGCTTCTTTAATAGCTTGGAAGTTAACTTTTCCTTCTTTTGTCCAACTGAAAGTTGAACCCTTCCTCAACATGGCTGTCAAAGGTTTGAGTAACTCTGTAATGTTAGGCAAGAATCTCCTAACAAAGTTAATCTTTCCTATGAAAGATTGAAGACTTTTCTTGTGATGTGGTAATGGTAGTTCTAAGATGGCTACAATTCTCTCAGGGTCCACTGTAATTCCTTCTTTGGATACTACATATCCCAATAGTTTTCCTTCATGAACCACAAACACACATTTCTTAGGATTAAGGATATCCCAAACTCTCTACACCTTTCAAAAATATGCCTCAAATGCCTGATGTGGTCCACTACATGCTTTGAGTAGATGGTTATGTCATCCAGGTAGAGCAACACAAACTTGTACATGAGGCCCTTAAAGGCCATATCCATTGCCTTTTGAAATGTAGCACCTACATTTGACAAACCAAAGGGCATCTTCTGATATGCCATGGTTCCCCACTTGGTTGTAAATACAGTATTATATTGATCCTCTTCTTTCACTAATATTTGATTGTATCCTGAATAGCCATCCAACAATGAGAATCTCTTAGATCTAGAGACACATTATAGAATTTGTTCCATAGAGGGTAGTGGATGGTGGTCTTTTAATGAGGTTCTATTTAGATCCCTGAAATCAACACATAACCTCAGCTCCCCATTCTTCTTCCTGACAGGAACAAGGTTGGAAACCCAACTAGTATGTTTGATGGGGTAGATGATGCCACCTTCTATTAGTTTGAGTACTTCCTTATGCATAAGTGGTTCGAGCTTGGGATTAACAGGCCTTTGCTTTTGCCTCACTGGTTTAGCATTAGGCTCCAGTTCAATAGTGTGCTGAGCAAGGGTAGGATCAAAACCCTTGAGGTCTTCATATCCCCATGCAAAAATATCACTGAATTCTCTAAATAATTTAGTGTAAGCTTTCTTTTCTAAATTAGTGTTTGCTTTTCCAAATTGTAGGCTCTTACCTAGTTCCAACTCTAATTCAGCACAATGTTCCTGTTGGACTACCAGGACAGGTTTATTTTTCTTAACTTCATCATCCTTGTTGAAGATAGTCTCTAAGGTGATGAGACCCTTAGGCATCTTATTAGATCTAAGTTGTATCACTTTATCACCATAGTTTTGTGATAATCTCTTTTGATTGTGCCTTGAAAAGACATCTTCTTCAAACAAGAACTGCAGAATTTGTTCATCATTGTCAAACACTTGCCAATTAATATTATTATCTAGAATTAAAGGTCTGACAATAATCTTGATGTGTTTCTGATCTACCTCTTTTGAAATGCTATTGGGAATGTCAAATTGAGATCCAATAGCAGCTAACCTATCAGCATTTTGATTTAATTTTCTAGGGATAGCAACGATATTGAAAGCATGGAAATTTTCAATTGCATCCCAAACTCTATGTTTGTATGCTTTCATGACATAATTTTTGGTTGCACTCATCCCTCTTACTTGGCTGACAACAAGTTCACTATCACCATATACTTTTAACACTTTAAGCCCTCTTTTTCTAGCCCATTCTAGTCCATTAACCAGACTTTCATACTCTGCAGTGTTGCTGGTGTAGGAAAAACTAAATCTAAAGGTAGTATAATACCTTTCTCCTTTTGGGGACACTAGCATAGCACCTCCACTAGAACCATGTCTACTTCTAGCTCCATCAAAAAATAGTTCCCAGACCTGACTATCCCGATTATCCGAATCAGTGTATTCTTTGAGAAGGCTTGGTTCTATGGCTCCACTTTCTTGAATCAGATAACTCCCCAAACCAAAATCCCAAACAAGACTCTCTTGGATCTCTGAGGTTCTTTCATCTAGGAGAATATCAGGGATATTTTCTATTTTGGTGCTTGCTTCACTAATGGTTGGGAAATCATTGTCATTAAATATAGGGCAATTAGTATTGATAGAATTGGACACATATGGCTCTATATGATGTACTGCTAAGGCTTCTAATTTAATGGTGACTTTGGTACCATACCTTGTATGAAAGAGCATGTGAGACTAGTCGGAAGAAAGATAACCTCCTATCTTGGCTGTGAACTCTCTTGAGAGACATATGGAAAACAATGCAGGAATATCTATGATATATATGTCAAGGAGAATGGAAAAATTAGGACTAGCATGGAGAATTAGACTGGTATCTTTGGCCACACCTATAGTATTGACTGAGGATCCATCAAGTTGTGTAACCTTCTTTTGGAAGGGTTCATATTTGAGTCCTAATTGATCAACCACTTTCTTGGGCATTACAGTGCTAGTAGCTCCACTATCTACCATACAATTATGCACTAAAGACTTCCCAATAATTAAAGCTACGTAAAAGGGAGGTGGCTTTAAAATCCTACCTTGCATGGCATTGGTCTTGGAGTTGCTAGTTGGAGTCTCCTTTTCTTGATCAGTGTTGACCAACACTAGTTTTGCATTTTCTTTTGTAGGTTGAGGATTTGCTACCTCTCTCATGGCCTTCTCCAAAATTTGAGGTTGTCCTTGAATAGACAAAGAGTACCACATAGACATGGTGACATTCACCTTCTTCCTATTGTCTATAATATTATAAGGTGCCACAGTGTGTACTCTTTGTTGTGCTTTTATTATGATGGGTTCTGCTTCCTTTGGAACCTAGCCTTCTTTGCTTGTGATGATAGGGGGCTGCTTGGATATGATAGGAGCAACTTGCTGTAGTGGCTCTATAGATGTAGTGGCCTTAGTTCTAGAATCTACTTCCTCCATGTCTTGGGCTCTTCTTTTTGCTCTTGTGTAGGCAACAAAAGCAACTTCATCATTGACTCCATTGAAATCTGGTTGCTCCCAATTGAAAAGAGTAGTTTCATTCTCTTGTGTTTCTTGTTGAGGAGCTGTCCCACTAGAAGGAACTTCTGTTTGAGCTTGTGAAACATTTTGAACCATTAGTGCTTGGTTCATCCATCCATTAGAACACATAGCCTAATTGTGGGGCTGATTGCAAGGGACACACCATTCATTATCCATGGCCATATTGTTTTGACTAGGAACCATATCCCTGACTAGATTCATGGAATTAAGAGGTGCAGGGTTATATGGTTGGAATGGTCTTTGATTAAAATTTTGTCTTTGCCCTTGATAGCCTCCTTGGTATGGTGGTCTATTTTGTTCATAAGGTTGTCCTTGATTTTGGTATTGGTTATTAGGACCTTGGCCTTGTGATTGGAAGGGTGGCCTGATGCCTTGGTTTTGTTTCTTCAAGTTTGTGACCTCTTTGGTTAGAGTTTGCAACAAGTTTTCCATCTCTTGCATATTAGTTTGCTAACTACTCATCACCTCTTGCAACCCTTGGGAGAAATTTGTTGCAGCATGTTCCTGACCACTGGTACTAGCTTGAGGTGCTGATATTGTGGGAATAGGGGTAAATGGGGGTACTTGTGTAGGTGCAATGGGCTGAAGGTTGGGGAAGATAGGCATGGGAGGTCTTCTCTCTATCATGCCTGCTTGGATCAAACAATTTTCAGCCCTGACAGTAGTGTCAAAGGCTTGGGGTAAAGTGGTACCACCCATAGACTGGATCATGATAGAAATTTGTTTATTTAGACTTTTCAATTAGTACAGGAAGGCATGGTTAGCTGATGGCCTTACAGAGTCTGGGATTCTATTCCATGTTTTAAGGAGTCTACTATTATAGTCTGTCATTTTCTCTTGAGGGTCTCTTTTTATAGTTGTTAATTGCTCAACTAGAGACAAATTATCTAATTTATCCTCAAAATGCTTGCTTAATGCATCCCCTAATTCATCCCATGAAGTAATAGAACCAACAGTTAAAGTTCTAAACCACTCTAGAGCCTTACCTTTTAGAGATGTTGCTAATAATTTGGTGGCCACATCCTCTTGAGTAAAGTTGTGTATGCTGCAAATGGTGGTCACATCTCTTATGTGCTCAAAGGCTGTTGTCTGTCCCTCCCCTATGAAATTAGGTATGCTCTTTAATGCCACCATGGGCACATCATGATGCACTACAAAATCTAAGGGGCTCCCTTGATTGAAAGGTGTAAAGGCAAAATTTCTAGCCATTGTAGGAGGTGTAACTTGAAGATCAAAAACTATATGAGCTGTATTTGCTAGATTTGGATCTTCTTCTTCTAGATCTCTGGTCAGAGATTTGCCTCTTCTTCTGAAATGAAAAAGGAAAGGTCTCCTCTTTGAAGTATCAGAAGGTGTGGATTGGACTCTTCTTGTAGGAGATTCTCTCTGAGTTGACTTGCTTTTGTAGCTTCTTTTCAAGGGCAACTCTAAAAATTTAGTAGGCTTTGAGCTTCTAGTCTCTATCTTTCTCATAAACCTTAAACAAGGTTGGCCTAAATCTTTGAAACCAGTGGAGTCGCTAGATATACTTGATAGAACAACCTCTAAAGGTCTATATTATGCAATCTGTATATCATAGATGACATAATCTTCATCAAATAAACTTTTTCTGTCCCACCGGGCATGCCAGAAATGTTATACACTGAATTTTGCACCCTTAGTTCAAGCTCTCGTAGTCTTGATAACTCAATATAACAAGGGAATCATCTCAAGGTTGTGGGACCTTTTGCTAACCAAGATGAGACCTCCAGATTCTAGCCTAGTTCCTCTTGGATAATCACCCTGATTTTCTCTTAACATGAAAGTAAACTTTTGAGGGAAAGGGATAGAAGGAGTGCATAAAAGGAAATGACTGAAAGAAAATCTATCCTACTAGGTGATGCACCAAAACTAGGGTTTGGATATCAGTATAGAGGGATAAAATCAGTGAGAGGCTTAGGTCTAGGAGATCACAACTTACTGAATAGGCTTGCATGAGTATTTCATAAGAGGGCCAAAAAATTAAGCACAAATTATGACCTGCAAGCAGACATTCTCTTCAGTAGAAGGACATAGGAATGAGATAGAATGACAGGGGATGAAGGATACCCACAAACTCACTTAGATCAAATCAAACACAGTAGTGCACAAATAAGATGAAAGTAAAGGGGATCTAGGAAACTAAGTATCACTGAAAGCATTCATAAACTTTAATCCAATAAGAGATAATGCAAACAGGGAAGACACAAGGACATGAAGGATTGTCACAAACTGCCTCTGCAATACTTGTATTATCAATGGGAATTTACAAAATGTGGAAAACCAGAGGGCAAAAAGAAATGCCATAGATAGGTTCCCAAGAAAGAGCCTTTCTTTTTACAAAATGTGAATTCTGAGCTTCAAAAGCTCCAAAAAACAAATTATATACATCTCTGCATGCAGGAAGGAATCAAAATATCTTCAAATTAGGGCTACATAAATTTTCATTATAATAATCATCCCTAAAATCAGTCACTTCTGATCATAAATGTGTTCTGTGAAAATATCTCAATAGATCAGATATCCTTCCTTGCGTGCCCATCTCTACATTGATCCTGCTTGCAGACAAACATTCATCTTGATCCATCTACCTCCTTTCAACCTACTCTGTCATGAATGTTTTTCAAAAATTTGATCAGATTGTAGCAAGGACCCAAAAAAGGCAACCTAAATCCTCTACAAATTCTATCCAACCGCAACCGTCTCTAGAAATCATCAATTTTAGCTACCCACACAAAACTTCCTTAGAAGAAAGCTAAAAAAGGGTCGTACTACCTTTGAAATGAACTTGGTCACATGATCAGATGAACTAAAAAAGGTTCATGGGATCATGCGACACCCCTTTGAAACTGCCACCGCTTTGCCAAAGCAATGGTCGTATGATCACATGAGGCTGAAAGGCCTTCATGCGATCATGCGAAAACTTCTTGAGAAACTGCCTCTGCCCTACCACATAAGACATCTAGGCCCCACAAAATCTACCACTTGCCAAACCGTTGCCATGTGGCCCAATCGAAGCCAACCACATGGCCTTGAAAATTCAGCGGTCGCATGAAATAACATTGGTCACATGATCGCATGAGCTAAAAAAGCTTCATGTGATCATGCGACAACTCTCTTTGAACCTGCCACCATTCTTTGAAAATGTCAATGGTCGCATGATCGCATGGGCCGAAAGGCGTTCATGCGATCATGCGACAAACCTTTGAACACATGTTGCTCTTCCACGCAAGACAAATGGGGCTCGCAAGACCGCACTGCAAAAACTTAGCCCTGGTTTACCTCAGGTTTCAAACTCCCCTCAGTCGCCAAGTCACGTGATGTCTTCCTTAACCCCGAGTTCATCTAGTGACCATGCGAAAACCTACAAAACTAACTCGGTATCACCCCAGGCATCAATTTTCCTCTTGTCACTGAATCCCTTAACCTTTTAACTAACCCCGGCTCTTCCTGGTCATTACGCGACTGAAGCCACAAAACTAGGTCCACCTTGCCACCTATCATTCTCCTATTCATTCCTGACTACTTTGTAAGCATACACCTTAGCGGGCTCTGACATGAACCCACAACAACCCCCTTGGCACCCCAAGCACGGGACCCACTACAACCGCTAGATTCCCATCTAACGATTGTCGCATGATCGCATGGGATCAGAAGATCCCATGAGATCATGTGACCACCGTCGGATCTCCTTGCACTTGCGCCAATGTAGAAACCTCAGGCCCCACTAATTGCCTATCGTAGTTGACGGTTTTTTGCATGATCTCATGTGGTCATGAGACCGCATGCGATCATGTGACCAACCGCTTGACGTTAACTATCGAACCGTGAACCACCGCCACTGAAACTGCTGACGGTTTGTCGCATGGTCGCATGGGCTCAGAAGAGCCCATGTGATCATGTGACAAACTGCGTGATGCCACCTCGATAACTGCTGGTTGACTGCCGATTAGAGATACCGCATCAATGGTTGTCACATGATCTCATGGGATTGGGAGATCCCATGCAATCATGTGATAGCCATCAGATCTTGACTGCAGTGGAATGGTTTTAGGCACTAGGACCTGGCTGATCAGAGTTGTGCGCTTAGGGTGGAAAACACAGATGGTGTTGAAAACACACAAGGTTTTCGAGTAAAGGTCGAAAACACACCAAATTTTTAGAGCTGAGAGGTCAAAAACACATCGAACTTTCAGACCAAAAGGCAAAAACATCCTGAGCCTACAGAGAGGAATTAAAAAACACACTGGGTTTTTCGACAATTGAGCATTTCATTGGAAAATAGGACTGTGGCCGAAAATGAACGAGAGGGAAATTTGGGCAACAAGTAGCTGCCAAAGTGAAAATATATTGTGGCCATCCTTAAACATTATATATGAAGGAAAAAATTAAGCTGGGGAAAATTAAGACTTTAATTATTTAACACTTTTTACTTAAGAGTTAGTCATTAGTATGTGATGTTTACAGCCGAAGGTATATTGTTTATGTGAAAGGTCAGCATATATGGGCATTAGCATCTCTATTTTAATAGAGTGGATTATATTGTTTAGAGTAAGCATATATCTAAATTGGTGGCATCTTTTAGTTGAGATTCCACTTAAAATGGAATATTTTGTAAAATTTAACTAGTGGTGAAATTCAATTGTGTTCAACCAATTGAACTACAAATTCACTAAAGCTTAATTGTGCTCAACCAATTGATCTACAACCCTTCGGAAAGAGACTATATTTTGTCTATTCTTTCTTCATAGGTATGGTGATTCACTTTGTATTCTATAAGTCTTTAATTAAAGATAAAATAGGTTTTGAAGGGTCCCGAAACCTTGCATAGATGGATTTTGAGGGGACCCAAAACACAAATACAACCATTTGCAAAAGATAGATCAGTTACCAAAAAAAACCCAAATAATAGTGAAAAAACAACAACCTTTGAGTTCTACATGTTATTCTACATGATATCATTAGATTTCTTTATCTTTCTTACTATTGTTTAAGGCATTTGCATAGTGGGTCTACGTGAATGGAGGGATCATCCTATCTTTTCTTATTAAAATATTTTTCGGTGGGATGAACCTTCCTCATTAGGGCATGACAACATTGGTCACTTTTAGGGTAATACAATAAATGAAGTAAAATTCAATCTATGGAAGATCTCCCATCCATTATTAAATTAAAAAATATATCATGTTCCAAAATATTTAGTTAAAAAAAAATGGTGGTATGTAATTCATGGAATTTATCTAAGAATCATATTTACAATGGGAGTGATAAATACATTAATGTATGTTATATCTTGTGAATGACATGGTTCAGAGTGAAAATAATGTATGAAAACAATTAATACTTGGATAAACACTAAAACTTCTTTGAAATAACTTATAAACATTGCAAAATTTATGTGGTGTAGATATGATATGGTATTATCCCACTCTTAAGCATGAGGTTATTTTATTAAGCTAAATATTACTCTCCCTTCAAGAAAAATATAAAATAGGGTATTATTAGAAAATTGATGATATTAATTTATAGAGTCCTTATAGGAAGAGAATAATTGTACATCTATAATCTAATATTATTAGAAAATAGATGATATTAATTTATACAGTCCTTATAGGAAGACAATAATTGTACATCTATAATCTAATATAATTATTTTATGAATTGTGATATAATAGTTCTATTGAATGACAAAATGCCATGTTTTTTGACTTTAATAAAGCATACAACAACTTACAAGTAAATCCAAATGGTTAGAGTTAGCTAGGTGGCTAGTGTAGGCCTAGTTTCTTTCCTCATTCAAAAAGTTATTGCTAATAATTGTTCAAATTCAAATTCAAACATCTCCCGCTTGAAGGTATTATGTATACACCTAAGATTTAGATTTTATTTATACTTTTCATACACTTCTATGTTGCCCAACCATGAAAAAACCAACTACAACATTAATTAGATCTTCCAAGTAGAATTTTTTTTGAAACATTAGCAACAACATTTTGAGTTGTGGGTTTATTACCCATAAAAGGGTGATTCATGGCTTTTATTTTTGAAAATGGTTTCTAAAGATTTGGAATAGGGAATGGAAATCCATCAAATCATAATGGAAGACGTATTACTATCAAAATATTAATGTTGGAAATGCCTTGGTAGAAATTTAGTAGATTCCCTACCTCATTTGGAGCATTATTTGGCCCATTGTTTTATGTTATTATTAGTTTTTATAAATATATAACTTGATTAATTTGATTTAATTTGACTTTTTTATATTTGTATGGTATCCAATATGTATGGATGACCTTTGTGTTTTAGTATTTTTAATGGTGGGCATTCTTAGGTATGATGATTGTTTATGCCTTTGTACGATCATCGTTATTAAATATTATTTTCTAAGGAATTTTGTAATTAGACATATGTTGACAATTCATAGAATGGATTATTAATCATTATGATTATTTGTATTAGGGACCAAATAGGTTTTGAAGGGACTCAAAATAATTTTAAGATCTAGAGGCTACATGAAAATGGCTATAATGAAAGGGCATCAATTAATATCATCCCTACCTAAAACAAACCGCTAGTAGCCAAAATGATAAAAATAAGGAAGGACTCTCGCTACACACATGATGTCCATTAGCCCCTAAAAAATTGCAAGGGATTTTAAAAGGCTCCCTTAACCTTGGAAAGGTTTCGACAAGCTCCCATAACTAAATATATACAAACATCTACAAAAATAATTTTAATGGTCAAGCAACCAAATAGAAAGGACATAAATAGGGGGTTTCGAAAGGATTCCTCAATTTTCAACAAGGAAAAAAATCTCTTAATAAAGTTTTCATCTACACCATCATAGTCGAACTCAATAAATGCCAACACCATAACAAGAGAGTTCCCTCCACCTCAATATGAGCATTAGTCAAGATAGAAGCCACCAACATAGTAGAAGGAACCTATCACAACACATGTGGAAGAGAGGGAGTGAGAGAATCAATGCAAAACCACCAGAAAAACCTACCCCCAAACTCCACCAAGAATACTACACCCTAGAACCAACTACCACCTGTGCCAAAAAAGAGCTAACAAGGAAAAGATCACTTGCATAAGATAGGGGAGGGCAAGGCAAGGATAAAAATAAAGGCCATTCAGTGAAAACACCCTCAATCATCAACAACCACTAAGCCTACATCCACAAGACAAGCATCAATCAAGAAAAAAGAAAAATAAGATAGAAAGGAACTAGAAAAGAAAGAAGGGGAAGGGGGAAAGCATGTCATATTCCTCCTCTTATAACACACACACACACACAAAACCACTTCCAAAAATACTTAAAATGAGAATTAAATCACCCCAATAGAATAGGTAAAAATAAATGAAGAATATACCAACATAGAGAGAAGGGGAAGGATGCCATGAGCATAATAATGCACAAGCTCACAAAATGCTCAAAAGTAGCCACCGCCAATAACCCTATAGCTAAGAGCTACCAAAAATTTTCTCTGGCAAGAAAAAGCATTAGGTTGAAGGAACACTAAAGAAGGAAGAGAAAGAAAGGGTGTAAATTACCAAAGCCCACCCTCTTAATAAAATAAAACCCTAACAAATCCAACAACTCACCAGATACAAAGCCAAACACCCCAAAATAGAAGCCTCCCAAGAAAGGAAAATAAAATATTTAACATAAACACCAATATCTATCTTCCAAGAAACCAAAGAAATATAAAAAACCTACAAAAAATATAGATCAAATAAAAAATGGAAGAAACCATGCAAGAGGTTTACAAACCACCAAGAAATAAAAGATGCTTCTAGAAGATAAACATTCAAATGGAGCCACTAAACCATGTTAAGAGAGGTAAGGATTTGAATAAGAAATATTATAGTCAACCTTCACAAACACCAACCTTTGAGCCTATATTAGATAATTTTTAGGTCCACTCTTGATGGGAGAAAGATATGGATAAAATAGTGCAACCACTTTATAACCTTCAAAAATATAATCTATAGCATTGGTATGCTCCAAGTCTAAGCTTGCATACATAATGAAAATAGATGAGGATGAAAGTAAAACACCCTAAAATGTTGCATCAATAGAAGCACTCAACATACTAACCAAAAGAGAGTCTTCAAATCCCCTTAAGATAAAGTACCATGAAGGACAAGATTAAATTAGTTTATAAGAAAAAATATACTCCAAATTCTTTTTATAGCCACCATTGAAGTAGATGACTAAATACACCATAAGAAAATAGGGGATAAAAGTCCTATAGTGATCCAATCCTTTGAATACACCAACACTTACATAGAAAAGCACAAAATGAAATACCTAAAGGCCAAAGGTTGAAGATCATCAAGATAGAGACAAATGCCCAAACAAAGTGTCAAATGACAAAAGAGGTATAGAAAATGGCACAAAGTACCATGGACCCTAAAATAGGGAAACCCACCACACTACAAGAATAGAGACAACAACTCAATAGAAACCACATTATAAACTATTCAAACCTCCATATCCTTAGGAAAAATCTGGAGTAAAAGCCATGAAGCCTCCAAATAACTATTATCCAAACGAAAATAGCTTCAAAGGAAGAAAACCACAAGCCAGGAGACACAAAAGCTATAGGCATAGGGACAAAAGAACACATGTCTACTAAAATATTTAATATTCTCAAGAAGATCCCTGTTAACAAGATGTCAGAGGGGATATAGCCAAGAAAAGACACACCGAGAAATATCCTAGGAGGAGAAAGGGGACACAAATCTAAGAAGGAAAAAAAGGAAGGACAACGAAACCATCCCCACAAAATCTCTACCAACCAAAGCACAATCATTCTCATTCTTTTCCTCCCCATATAAATCTTCTTCAACTCCTCCCATGTTAGGAGTATCTACAAAGGTTCCCCTAGAACACCCCAAAACCCTATATTTTAAATTTCCAGTCATCCCTCTCATTGCTCCCTAGATTATTAATAAATTAATTCATTAACCATTATGATTGTTAAATTATTTTTGCACATTTCGTAGTCTTGAGTATGTTAATTATACTATTTTAATTAAAATTTTGTATTTGTATACTCAAGAATAGGAGTTTTAAATTGTTATGGCCTCTTAAATATTTTTTATACAAAGTCAATATTATGTACATGTTTATGTTTCAGGAATTTGTAATACGTGTTTGGACAAATCAACCTAAAGAGAATTATGTTTAAGACAATTGGTTTTTAATTATATGATATTCTCATTGCTAATATAATTTATTTTCCAAATTCATCTCCTAGGGAGACTTTATAAATTAGATGTGGAAATCTAAGATATCAAATCACATGAAATTTATCTCCATGATTATGAGGTTACATTATTGTAATTGAGGATGTTTCATATGTGCATATTGGTCAAACATTAGGATGGATGTCTAGAGTCATGAATGGAGAGTGGCTCTAAATGGGGGTCAGGGCCATAAAGAGACGATTAGGATAACCCATTGTTGAGTTGTTAAATAAGTGAAAATGTAATTAATGAAATGGGAGGGATGGGATAAACAAACATTAAATAAGATAATATGATGCCTCGCCCATACCTTGAGTGCTTGATCAAACTAAGGATAGGAATGTGATGATGTGTGTTTGTGCATGGGATGTTTTGTGCAACCACAATCAAAATTCCTTAGATTTATGAAATGATTGTTCAGTTCCACATGATTTTTCAAATGGGGGTTGACATCTTGAGAGATTTCCAATATAACCCATATTTAGGCACTATGATGACATTCTCTCCTTCATGTACATATAG
The DNA here is from genome assembly GCA_027943335.1 of Chamaecyparis obtusa. Classification (NCBI taxonomy): domain Eukaryota; kingdom Viridiplantae; phylum Streptophyta; class Pinopsida; order Cupressales; family Cupressaceae; genus Chamaecyparis; species Chamaecyparis obtusa. The sequence continues at coordinate 100,698 of BSBK01011265.1, read as the reverse complement.
AATCTAGTCCTGTGACTATTGAGTGGAGACATTTGATAATACATTCTATTTGGTTATAATTTTTTTTTTTCTTAGACCTTGTTGTTATTTGTTTCCTCTGGTTTTATAGGAAGTTGTATGAGCATTGGAAGCTTTCTATTTTCCTTGTTAAGTGTTTTAGTGATGCATTATATTTATGTACTTGTCTTGCCTTGTATTTATAATTAAAATTTGTATTGGTCAAATTGGATTATTCTCATGGGGATTGATGTAATATTTTATAGGATACATTGGTTATTAGGGTATCATGCTATCTTTATTTAAATGAATCTGCATCTAATTTGAGTGAATCTTGTAATATTAGCAACAATAGAAAAACTCAACGAATATAGATAGTGGTGTGTGTGTGTCTTTTTCTCATGCTTGTTCTTCATTTCATGTATAATGTAATTCAATATTGTTATGTAATGAATAATAATAAAATGTCAACATTTATATTATATTAGATGTTATTTCTCTTGGGTTCCTAGTGAGGTTTTATATTTTAGGTGTATTAACTCATTCACATGACTTTGTTTGCTAGTTTATTTAGATTTCCTAATATTTCTGTTAATTTTATCTGAGTGTAAAAAAAGTGCATTTACATTTAAATAATAACATAAAAATTGGTATAATATTTATTTAGTAACAAATGGTATCAAAGAGTATGATATTTGTATACTCTCTCAACTAGGGGGTTTCTATAACTAAAATCAACCACATCATAATGACACATCTAACATTACTATTTTTAATACCAAGATAAGGCTATTATAACCACACTCACAAAATCTTAGCACTAATTAATTAATAAACTTGATTTATTTAATTAACTAGGATGTATCCTTAGACATTCTCTCCATCATCCAATTATTTAAATGCATCATATTTATTTAATTGAAGTAATATTTAATTGAAGTAACATAACACATCTACTTTTTATCATTGATTAAATAATGGGACAATCACGTAACATCATGTATCCTGGTACATAATATCCTGATAAGTGGACAATCATAACCCACCTAGAATTTTAAATAAACATAAATATAAGACAGATGTCCAAAGTTCAATCAAATATCCATCAAATTATCCAAGCCAACCCTAGCTACCCATCTCCAACTACCTTCAATCCAAATTCAAGCTAATGTTTAATTCCAACCATTCATCTAATAAAATGAATAATAGCCCTTCATCTACCAATCATTAACATTAAATCCCTCCCTCTCTTAAGCTTAAATTGAAATATCCTCTCATAGAATCATGGCCCTCCATTTTAAAGCAATGTCAGCCCTCCATCAATTACCATTAGATCAATGAATCAAACAAATAAAAAATTTAAACAAAGGGTTTAGATGCAACAAAATTATGCTACAAAATGAATTAGTTATGTTCATTCTCAATCTTTACAATATTTAGGTCATGCAATATTTGTAAAATACAACACTATTTACATTTATTTTGTTCTATCAAAAGTGAATACATGAATAGAGTGTATATTTAGTGCATGATTCTTATTGATTTGTACTTATATTTAGCAGTCAAGAGTAGGTGGTCATTTGAAAAGTTTTTGATAAATTTTGAAAAAAATTCTTGTATACTTTTGACTAAACTTCTTCTGACAACAATTTGTATGATTTATCATACCTCTGGTCTATAAATATAAAATAATAATCCATCATTTTGTCTTCTATTTTCCTTCCATATAAAATCTGCATAATAACAAAATTAACTGCCAAACCAATGGTATCTCTCCTGTATTCTGTGTTATTGGAACTAATAAACAGTATAAAAATATCTAAAAATGAAATTTATGGTGAGAGCAGTTAAATAAAACATCTTATGTACCCAAGATAACTTTATATTCATGGAGGCTAGTAATGTTTCCTTCATATTTATTGATGATCTGGTGGATAGTCATGTGTGCGTCTCCATCAATCATATTTGCAAATCAGGGTTTTCAACTTTAGAGAGAAATAGACACCAATTAATCTAAGAACATCCTTGCAGAACATATCTATTCAAAACATTAGCCTTGATGTGTTATGACTCTTTCTTTTCAATACCGTTATGAAATATATATGGTTACTTACTACTTTAGAAAATGAGCAAGACTTTTTGGTAGATTTCTTCGATAGAAACTCCTCACTTACCTTTTAACACGACACAATTCACATCCGAGAGTATTTGGTGAATATGGTATAAAATTATAGTATCCAATAACCCTAAATGGATGTCATAGTATAAAAATTGTGGCTGCTAAAGTGAAAGTATATTTTTAATATAATATTTGAGTGTATATTGGCATCTTTATTTTTACAGAATGGATTATAATGTTTAGAATAAGTATATATCTAAATTATTGGTCTCTTTCGATTAAGTATTCACTTGGAGTAGATATTTAGTCAAATTCAGTCCATTTGGAGTAGATATTCCATCAAATTCTGTCCACTTGGAGCAGATATTCTGTCAAATTCAGCTAAGAGTTAAACCTAATTGTATTTGACCAATCGAGATATAAATTCACTAAAGTTCAATTGTGCTCAACTACTTGAATTAAAACCCTTTGGAAAAATATTATATTTTGTGTATTATTTCTTTGTAATTATGTGATTCATTTTGTATTCTACCTGCTTTGTATTAAGGATAAAATAGGTTTTGCAGGGCCCCAAAATGTTGTATAGATGAATTTTGAGAAGACGCAAAACAAAAACATAGCCATTGGCAAAAGATAGATCATATAATAATAAAAACCCAAGTAATTGTTGAAAAATAACCTTTGTATTCTACATATTCTACTTGGTATCAATAGATTTTGTTATCTTGTTACTATTGTTTGAAGCATTTGCATAGTGGGTGTAGGAGATCTGAGGGATCCTCCTAACCTTTCTTATAAAAATGATGTTTAAAGAAGACCATTGAAATGTATATAAGTTATTAATATGAATTAATTTATTTTTTGATCTTTTTAAATCTAAGTTGTAAAGTTATTATTGGATCTACATATGTACATGTATTCAAATTTCATTACTTTCTCGTAGCATGGGCTTATCAAGCCAAGGACGAAAGTTTTTCTTTGTAATAAATGAGTATTTTGCTATAGTTGCCTCTAGAAGGTGATTTTGATATGCTTTTATAGAGTGGTTCATAATTTCATAATAGTCTTGGATCATTCATCAAAATAATATTTACAAAACTTTATCTAATGGAAGAGCTTTTTTCTTTTTAAAATAAAAATAGTTTATATTTTTTATTAGAGGAAGACTTGTATTATAGGGAGCAGAAATGCAAGTTTAAACAACATGAACAAATATCATGTAAAAAGATGAGCTACAGTAAAATGAAAGAAGATCCAAATGCCAAAAATAGCAAAAAAGAGGGTAACGAGACCCCTAAACAAGCTACATAAATAGAACTAGTTCTTCATTTTTCCTAATGATATAAGCATTGGTATCCTTGACTTTCATAAATATATAATTTTACATATATTTAGTGAAAAAATAAAAAATGGTGAAATGTAATTCATGGAATTTGGCCAAGGATCATAATTATCATTCTATAGAAAAACATATTAATGTATTGTATATCTTGTGAATGAGATGGTTGATCTTGTGAATGAGATGGTTGAGAGAGAAAATAATGTATGAAAAAAATGATACTTAGATAAACACTAAAAATTCTTTAAAAGAACTTATGAGTATTACCAAACTTATGTGGTATAGATATGATATGGTATCATGCAACTCTTAAGCATGAAGTTATTTTCTCATGCTAATATTAGAAAATAGGATCTAATATTAGAAAATTGTTGATATTAAGGCATAGAGAGTCTTTGTAGGAAGAAAATATTTGTACACCTATAATATTTTAATTTTTAATGAATTATGATAAAATATTTTTGTTAACTAACACATGGCGATGTCATAATACTAAGTTCTAATACAACATATATTTTTTACATGTGATTATTTTGTCACAAGAACCATAATTCATCTAGAAGAATCATTGATTGTGCAGAGCTCAAGACAAACAATACTATAGAGAGAATTTTGAAAAAGGGCCAAGTTACCCTATATATTGAAAAAATCCATTGTTGGGATCCTAAGGTCACAATGATGTTTGTAAAAGGCTATAAAGATGGAAAATTTTCCCTATTTGGAAAGAAGTTCAATATTGATGAAAATCCCATCATCAATGTCACTAGTATTTTTACCAAGGGAACAAGATTATTTAGTTATAAGAAGCTTTCAGACATGGCCATCAAGAAATTCTCCAAAGAGGGAAAGGAGAGAAACAAGTTGGTCAAAGCATCTAAGAGAAGTTATGACACTTCTCAGATTAAGTTGGTCTACCATGTAGTCCTCAAGGAAATTGTCAAATACATTAGTTTAGATAGATGCTTTACTAGGGCTTTTGGTCACAACTTTACTAATATTAATCATTTTAGGCACAAGGCTAGAATTTGTCTTCCTTACTTCTTTATTTCTTTGGTGAATTCTAGTATTAGGGATCGTAGGAGGAACCCTAAGAAGAATCCAATTATTCATGAGGGTTTATTATTGCTGATTTATGGGGATTTGGAGTCCATTCCCTCTCCATAAAATGCTTCTCCTATTTCAATTTCAGAGATTGCAATTGGGTTCAAGTTATTCAGAGGAGGGGGAATGGAAAAATAACCCGGATGACTCAAATTAGGAACCCTGGAAAAAGAAATGGAGGTTAAAAGTGAAAAGGAACATTTATATTGAAACATTGAAGACTTGGCAATGATCTCTTCATTTAGGTGAAAATGCAAGCCCCCAACTGACACCTTCTTGTTATCCCATGAGGACACGAATTGCTTGTATGTTAATCGGTTTCTTTTAAGTGAAATTTAGTATTTGTGTACTCATAAATAGGAGTTTTAAATTGTTATGGCTTCTTAAATATTTTTTTAATACAAAGTCAATATTATGTACATATTTGTGTTTCAATAATTTTTAATGCATGTTTGAAGTAATGTACCAAAAGAGAATTGTGTTTAAGATAGCTGATTTTTGTTTATATGATATTCTCATTGTTAATATGATTTATTTTTTCTAAATTTGTCTCCTAGGTACACTTCATGAATTGGATGTGGCAATCTTAATTATGACATAAGAGAAAATTTACCTCCATGATTATGAGTTTATATTATTGTAATTAAGTATGTTTCATATGTACATATTGGTCAAACCTTAGGATGGGTGTCTACTGTTATCATGGGAGAGTGGCTCTCAATAGGATTCACCTTAGGATGGATGTCTACAGTTATCAAGGGAGAGTGGCTCTCAATAGGGTTCAGGGCCATAAAGTGGCTATTAAGATAATCCATTAGTGGGTTGTTAAATAAGTGAAAACCTAATTAATGAAATGAGATGGATGGGATAAATAAACATTAAATAAGATAATATGATGCCTCACTCATACCTTGAGTACTTGAAAAGACTAAGGATGGGAATGTGATGATGTATGTCCTTCCATGAGACATTCAGAGATGACATAATCAAACTTCCTTATCTTTACGAAAGGATTTTTCAATTCCACGTGAGTTTTCAAATGGGGGTCTAGGTCTTAAGAGACAACTAAGATAACCCATATTTATCCAGTATGATGACACTCTCTCCTTCATGTACATCTAGAATCTAGTCCTATGTATATTGAGTGGAGACATTTGATATTGTTCTAATTGATCACAATTTTTTAGGTTATTATTTTTTTTCTTGGCCCTTGTTTTTGTTTGATTCTTGTGGTTTTATGGGAAGCTGTATGAGCATTGGAAGGATTATAGTTCCCTTATTTAGTGTTTCAATGATCCATTATATTTATGTATCTATCTTTCCTTGTATTATAATTAAAATTTATATTGGTCATTTAAGATTCTCCTCATGGGGTTTGATGTATTATTTTAGAGGACACATTCTTGATTGGGGTCTCATGTTATTTTTTAATAATGAATGCGCATCTCATTTGATGTAAGGACAATGCCATAATTTTTATTTAATTTAAAAAGTACGTAGTTGATATGGATTAATGTTTAAGTGCTTAAATGTTAAGTAGGTGAGTGAATCTTGTAATGGTAGTGCCAATAGAAGACCTCAACAAATGTATAGTGGTGTGTGTTCCTTTTGATCGTGCTTGTTCTTCATTTCATATATAATGTAATTCAATGATGTTATGCTATGAATAATTAAAAATGTCCATAATTGCATGTTATATTATATGTTAGTCTCTGGGATTCCTAGTGGGGTGTTACATTTTAGATGTAAATTACTTCATTAACATCACATTGTTTATTGGTTTTCTTAGATTTCCTATTATTTCTTTTAATTTTGAAAGTGTTACAAAATTGTAGGCATGTGTTTACTTAAATAATAACATGAAAATTAATATGATATTTATTTAGTAATAAATGGCATCAAAGAGTATGATATTTCTATACTATCTCAACTAGTGGGTGTAGATAACTAAAATCAATCACATCATAATGAAAATTCTAATATTACTACTTTCAATACAATGATAGGGCTATTGTAACCACACTCAGATAATCTTAGCACTAATTAATTAAAAAACTTGATTGATTTAATTAACTAGGATGTATCCTTAAACATTCTCTCCATCATCCTATTATTTAAATGCATTGCATTTATTTAATTGAAGTAACATCACACATCTAATTTTTCTTGTTGATTAAATTATGGGACAATCATGTAATGCCACGTCTCCTAATGTAATACCCTAATAATGGGACAATCATGTCACACATAGAATTTTAAATAGAAATAAATATAAGTCACAACTCCAAATATAATTCAATACCCAATCAAATATCCATCAAATCATCCAAACCAACCCTAGCTACCCATCTCCAACTACCTTAAATCGAAATTCAAACTAACTTTTAATCCCAACAATTCAATTAATGAAATGAATGATAGCTCTTCATCCATGAATCCCTGACATTAAATCTCTCCCTCTCTTAGGCTTAAATTTAAATATTCTCTCATAGAATCTTGGCCCTCCATTTAAAGTAATTTCAACCCTCCATCTATTCCTATCAGATCAATGGTTTAAAGAATACAAAAAATTTAAACAAAACTATTGGATACAACAAGATTATGCTACAAAATTAGTTAATTATGTTCAATCTCAATCTTCACAATACTTAGGTTATACAAATATTTATAAAATACAACACTATTTGCATTTATTTTGTTCTATCAAAGCTGGATACATGATTACAATGATATTCTTATTGACTTGTACTTACATTTAGTATTCAAGAATAGATGGTCATTTTTAAAAAATTAGTTAAAATTTGAGAAATTTGCTTCTCTACTTTTGACTAAACTTCTTCTTAAAACAATTTGCATGATGCGTTGTATCTATGATCTTTAATTGTAGAAAAACAACCATCATTTTATCTTTTATTTTCCTTCCATATAAACACTACATAATAACAAAATTAATTGCCCAACCAATGGTGTCTCTCCCATATAATGTGAAATTTGAACTAATTAACAGTATAAAAATATCAGAAAATGAAATTTGTGGTGAAAGTTGTTAAATAAACATCTTATCTACCCAAGATAATTTTATATTCATCGAGGCTAATAATGTTTCCTTCATATTTATTGATGGTCTGATGAATATTCATGTGTGCTTCTCCATCAATCGTATTTATAAATCAGACTGTTAAATTTCAGAAACAAATAGAGACCAATTAATCATAAAACATGCCTGGAGTACAGATCTATTCAGAACATCAACCTCAATGCATTTTGACTCATACTTTTTGATACCATTGTGGAATACATATACATGTTCACATAGCTGGTTCATTTATTTTGTTCTATGAAAGGTGAATACTTGAATAATGTGTATTTGGTGCTTGGTGCTTGATTCTTATTGATTTCTACTTATAGTTACTATTGAAGAGTAGGTGATCATTTTTAAAAATTTAGTTAAATATTGAAAAAAAAAATTTATACTTTTTGACTAAACTTCTTTTGAAAAAAATTTGCATGGTGTGTCATACCTCCATTCTTTAATTAGAGAAAAACAACCCATCATTTTGTCTTTTATTTTCCTTCCATATAAACACCACATAATAAAAAAATTAACTACCCAACCAATGATGTCTCTCCCATATCCTGTGAGATTGGAACTAATAAACAGTATAAAAAAATCTGAAAATGAAATAGGTGGTGAAGTTGTTAAATAAACATCTTATCTACCCAAGATAATTTTATATTCATGGAGATCACTAATTTTTCCTTCATATTATCTGTTGAATAGTCTTGTGTGCATCTCCATCAATCATGTTTACAAATAAGGATTCCAAAGTTGAGATAAGAAATAGACACCCATTAATCATAATACCTACTTGGAGTACATATCTGTTAAAAAAATATCAGCCTTGATGCCTTCTGACTCATGCTTTTTGATACTGTTGTGGAATAAATCTCTACATCCACGAAGTTGGTTACTTGAGTCCCTACTTTAGAAAACAAACATGACTTTTTGGGAGATCTTGTGGATCAAAAAATTCCTCACCTAGCTTATAACATGACTGTACTATTCACATTCGAAAAGTATTTGGTAAATATGATATAAAATTAGCTATGCAATAACCCTAAATAGATGCAGTAGTTTAAAGAGGGTAGCTGCCAAAGTGAAAATATATTATGGCCATCCTTAAACATTATATATGAAGGAAAAAATTAAGCTAGGGAAAATTAAGACTTTAATTATTTAACACTTCTTAATTAAGTGTTAGTCATTAGTATGTGATGTTTACAGCTGAAGGTAGATTGTTTACGTGGAAGGTCAGGATATATGGATATTAGCATCTCTATTTTAATATAGTGGATTATATTGTTTAGAGTAAGCATCTATCTAAATTATTGGCATCTTTTAGTTGAGAGTCCACTTACAATGGAATATTTTGTAAAATTTAACCAGTGGTGAAATTCAATTGTGTTCAACCAATTGAACTACAAATTCAATGAAGCTTAATTGTGCTCAACCAATTGATCTAAAACCCTTTGGAAAAAGACAAATACAACCATTTGCAAAAGATAGATCAATTACCAACAAAAAACCAAATAATAGTAAAAAAACAACAACCTTTGAGTTCTACATGATATCATTACATTTCTTTATCTTTCTTACTATTGTTTAAAGCATTTTCATAGTGGGTCTACGTGAATTGAGGGATCCTACTATCTTTTCTTATTAAAATATTTTTCAATGGGATGAACCTTCCTCATTAGGGCATGACAACGTTGTTCACTTTTAGGGTAATACAATAAATGAAGTAAAATTCAATCTATGGAAGATCTCCCATCCATTATTAAATTAAAAAATATATCATGTTCCAAAATATTTAGTTAAAAAATAATGGTGGTATGTAATTCATGGAATTTATCTAAGAATCATATTTACAATGGGAGTGATAAATACATTAATGTATGGTATATCTTGTGAATGACATGGTTCAGAGTGAAAATAATGTATGAAAACAATTAATGCTTGGTTAAACACTACAAATTCTTTGAAAGAACTTATAAACATTGCAAAATTTATGTGGTGTAGATATGATATGGTATTATCCCACTCTTAAGCATGAGGTTATTTTATTAAGCTAAATATTACTTCCCTTCAAGAAAAATATAAAATAGGATATTATTAGAAAATAGATGATATTAATTTATAGTCCTTATAGGAAGAGAATAATTGTACATCTATAATCTAATATTATTAGAAAATAGACGATATTAATTTATAGAGTCCTTATAGGAAGAGAATAATTGTACATCTATAATCTAATATAATTATTTTATGAATTGTGATATAATAGTTCTATTGAATGACAAAATGCCATGTTTTTTGACTTTAATAAAGCATACAACAACTTACAAGTAAATCCAAATGGTTGGAGTTAGCTAGGTGGCTAGTGTAGGCCTAGTTTATTTCCTCATTCAAAAGGTTATGGCTATTAATTGTTAAAATTCAAATTGAAACATCTCTCGCTTGAAGGTATTACGTATACACATAAGATTTAGATTTCATGTATACTTTTCATACACTTCTATGTTGCCCAACCATGAAAAAGACAACTACAACATTAATTAGATCTTCCAAGGAGAATTTGTTTTGAAACATTAGCAACAACATTTTGAGTTGTGGGTTTATTACCCATAGAAGAGTGATTCATGGCTTTTATTTATGAAAATGGTTTCTAAAGATTTAGAATAGGGAATGGAAATCCATCAAATCATAATGGAAGACGTCTTACTATCAAAATATTAAAGTTGGAAATGCCTTGGTAGAAATTTACTAGAAATATAGCCCTTCATCTACCAATCATTAACATTAAATCCCTCCCTCTCTTAAGCTTAAATTGAAATATCCTCTCATAGATGTTGTCATATTTGTTCTCATTCTTAAGTTTGAAGGTCTAATTACTAGATGAGTTGCAATAACCTAGTCTGTGTTATTAGGTGGTCTTGCTTATATTTGTGTTCATTTCATTTGTAAAGTACATGAAGATAAAAAGGAATGAATTGCATCTACATCTACTGTAACACCACAATATAAAAAAAACATAGTGCTAACAGAAAAATAACAACTAAAAGTAAACCACAACAATTTTTTATTTATTTAAGAATCTATTATAGGTTACAATAATTGATTTCCCTTAGGAAAATCCACATCAATACCAATTAATACATCATTAATGTACATCATGATCTTAATTATACTACAAAGATTGTTCCATTCTACAAAGAAGTACATCATAATGGATAACTATCTAAATTGTTTAGAACAATCAAATATATATTCCAAGCTGCCTGCCAATAACCGATCATTCCTTCACAAACTAGAATTTGCAAAACATTAAAACAAGCACAAAATAGACAACAGGGCTTGGCATGGATAAACATAAAGAAACCTCCATGTGATACCTGCAATAGGGTTAGTACCCTAATGTACATATATCCAAGGTACCATAAAGCAAGTATATCATTTTAACATTCACATGGATAAAACATATTAGCATGAGTAAAATGAAAGTAAACTCATAGTAAGAATTCAGAATGATGATGCACATATATACCGAGATGAATTATCACTGAAGAATCATGTTTCTGCACCCATGGTTGTGCTCATGATGTATCTTACAGTGCAAGGTAATCTGTTGTACTTATTCATAAACACAAACAGCGCACACAACTATTGTTATACTAGTTTAAAAATGCAACAGGACCTCTTGCCCCATACTCCATTCTATATCACGCAAATCATAGACATGGGAGAGGCCATTTATCTTTTTAACATGAAATCCCAACCCAATAATTTTTAAAGGTTATCACTTGTCCACTAAATTGGTTTCCCAATTCCAGCCACCTCAATATGCGTTCATCATCTGAATTCTCAACAAACACATTATAACTAAAATATCCACACATGTTTATGTAAGTAGAAATCAATCCATTTTACCACATAATTCTACAATTCTAGTAATGGAACAGATCAGAGATATAAACCAGATCTACAAATTCCATTTCATACTTCTCTTCCATCCTGCTATCACAATAGCAGATTTAAATAAAAATTTCAATTTTAGTGTCTTTAGTGCATTCATAGTTTATGCCACACAAGACACAATCAAATTGTCATCCATTTAATTAATTCCCAAATTTAATATCAGTAAATCATAGACTAATGCTCTGTGCACACAGCACCATTAGTCTACTACTATGAATACTAAACTTGGAAAGTAATAAAATGCTCAACAATATTATCTCATATAAGCATTAATGATAAACAAATCATATTACAAGATTCAACATTCTATATTACAATAAAAATCATTTGACAGTGAGATACAATGCTAACCACATACTGCTCAAATATAAATTTACAACCACAGACATGGTTTAACTTTTATTCTGTATTGTTATCATATCACATCCATCAATAATTGAATAAAACGTTTTCTTTCGTTAAGTCAAACAAAATTAAAAAGGAAGACACAATTCTGAAGTAGGTTGACCCAAGAGAGAACATAATTTGAACGCTGTTCACCACAGAACTGACCAAATAATTTTTCAAACATAAAGAATTTCTTGTTTTACTTTAGACTGTCATTCTGTCTTAATAAACCATCACAGCTTCCCATTCAAATCAATAATAACCACTTAGCAATTATTACATTATGAATAGCACAAACAAAAACAAAATGGAATTACAAATTCCCAACTGTTTTACACGGAATTCATTTTACTCCACTATTCCTAAACATCATCTAAATTCTGAAATAAATATTTCTACTGTTCGCATAAAGAAGGCCAAATGTTTACTGTACATCAGTTATTTACACTCATACAAGACTGATGAATTCCTTTATTTTCAAACTGTCAACACAATAAAATTGTCACTAAGTGAATACCTCATCACACTATCTCAAACAAAAGATCCCTATATGTTCACAACATATTGCGGCTGAAAAAAAGAAAATTCCAGAGAAAACAACAATCATGTTACTTCATATCTTCCCAGACTAATCCGACTTCACTAATAGATATAGGAAATCCTCACACATTAAAAGCTCAACACACACACACACACACACACTAATTCAAGCTCGACCAGATTCAAAATTTAAATACAAAGACACGGTAACCCAATTTAATAGGCTGCTACTACACGCCTTTTTGTCAACAATAAACAATAACATTACAGTGGAATGAACCCTCAATGTTCTATACCCATAACCATGTTGGCTCAAGCACTGTTCAAAATAACACACCCGGATTGTTTCTCGACTCCATTCATAAATCAAATAGACTGACATGAAAATAGAAATTGAACTAATATGTTCTCTGACCATGATTTTCCTGTTACTAATAACTCAAGAGAACTACACGGTATACTTCGAGACCCACTTAATCATTTAGTGTAAAACATGAAATTCCCTTTTCAACACACTCAATATTCCAGTTTCACATACAATACCCACATAAAGAGAAATAAAAGAAAAGTAAAATCTGAAGACATAGTATGACACAAGTGCTAGCCCTTGAAACATACTATTTTCAACTAACCCCTCCAGTTGTTTATACTCAATGCATGCTCGACAGGATTTGAAGAATACATTAACAAATACTGAATATGTAAAGTAAATGCATAGTTCAGAGGAAGAAGGTTAGATGTTGGCCTTGACCTGATAATGATAGTGTTGAGATACAACTCAAGCTACAATTCAACCAAAACCCTTGACCAGCATGAGTCCAGCACTAAGCTTTTCAACAGTAGATTCAAACAGTAATAAAATCTCATTGATAATACAACCAAGAATAACAGACAAACGAGAACTCAAAGCCGCCCATAAAATCTAGAGACCAAAAGCATAAAAAGGGCAAAGGAATCCATCGATTCCTCTGTCTAGCTGAAACAAGAGCTGAGAAATGCGTCCTTGCTAACCAACTGATCAACGATAGGAAAAATGCCCAACTCATTCCTATTGTTAACACCAAAACAATGGCGGGAAAGTCTCCAACTGAAGTGAAGGGAGAAAAAATGCAATAAAACCTCTGTAACAACCGTAACTGAAACCAGCACCTGGCGGATCGAGAGCCAAGTGAAGTGCTTGCACTTTCTATGACTTCATTAATGTGCGGTACAGGCACATGTTAACAATTAATCTCCACTAACCAAATGTCATATTGGAGATAACCACAACATAATGTCGATGCTCATAAAGTAAGCAGAATAAAGCCAAGTTCCAAACAATAACATTTTCGCATTGCAATAACACATTCGCATTTCATTGTTTCAATAATATGTGATTTCAAAAATATTCTTCTTACTATATATACGAACATATGTATGAATCAACATTCACACATATGTTTATGTATATATAAGCATAATCACATTTTTATCCACTGGAATATATAACATTATCAAAAGCAACCATCTCACACACACACACACACACACACACACACACACACACACACACACACACAGATATATATATATATATATATATATATATATATATATATATATATATATATATATATATATATATATATATATATATATATATATATATATATATATATATATATATATATATATATATGTATATATATATATATATATGTATATATATATATGTATATATATATATATATATCTGTGTGTGTGTGTGTGTGTGTGTGTGTGTGTGTGTGTGTGTGTGAAATAGATATCTTAAACGAACTTTCATCATAAAAATGAGTAACATTCCATTTAATCAGTAACAGAATGATATTGTGTTTGATATCCAATGATAAAATAAAATTAAGATCCAAATACACACATGTTTATATATATGTGTTTATATCTTCAATTAACACATATATATACACATGTGAGTTTTACGAACATCACTATGAAATTCATGATCACATTATAAATATATTTGTAAAAGTATCCAAAATTGAATTCACTATCATGTGAATCTTTATCAACCACAAATGAGATCATCTAGAACTGATTTTTTTTGCAATCATTGGCTAAAACTGGAAATTCTACAAATACCATCCTCTAGCAAAATTTCTTGCAAACATCATAAACATCAAAGACCTATAATAGATCTGAGATCAAATCATACATTCTGATCCAACAACACAACTAGATCTAATCAACTGAAAATCCCAAGTACAAACAAATTGAAGTGCAAAAGTAGAGTTCATAGTAAATGTATCTCACAAACCCAAAACTAATCTATCTGATCACAAACAGAACAACATTCAGAGTTTTAACATATCACAACCACAGAGCTAGTGTCCAATGGATCAAACAAAAGAAAACTAGGAAAAATAGAAAAGAGTAAGGTCAGGCATGACACCCTCCCCCACTAGTCCTTGACTTCCTCCTGGAAGTCAGCAAAGAGGAATAGATGTGCTGCCCTCATTAGCTCAGAATCTTCCCAAGTGGCAGAAGACTCATCACTTGGGTCCCATAGAACCCTTACCTACCTTATTTTTCTTCCCCTTAAATCCAAGGTTCTACTCTGCATAATTTGCACTAGTTCCATCATAATTTGACCATCCACCACCTACAAGTCATTCTAATTTAAAACATGTGCAATATCAGGAATGTACTTACGTAAAACTGAAACATGAAAGACATTATGAATGCGTGAAAGTTTCGGTGGCAGGGCTAATTTATAGGCAACTGGTCCTATCCGCTCCAGGATATCAAATGGACCCACAAACTGAGGTGCTAGCTTAGACCCTTTCCCAAAATGAATAGGGCTCTTTTGAGGTCTCACCCTAAGAAACACCTTGTCACCAACCATGAACTGGCAATCAATTCTATGCTGATCAGCATACTTTTTCTGCCTATCTTGAGTAGTGATAAGATGTTCTCTAATTCTCTTCACTTGCTGCTCCATATCTTGAAGTAACTCAGGCTCTAAAAGTACTCTATCATCAAGATTGTCCCAGCTAAGAGGCATTCTACAAGGTCTTCCATACAATGCCTGAAATGGTGCCATCCCTATAGAGCTGTGATACCCATTGTTGTAGGAAAATTCTACAAGATGTAGGTACTCTTCCCACTTATTCTACCTATCCATGATGTACATTCTGAGCATGTCTTCCAGAATTTGATTAACATGTTTAGTTTGACCATCAGTTTCAGGATGATAAGCTGAGCTAAAGTTAAGTTGAGTACCCAAATCCCTTTGCATAGATCTCCAAATTGCTAAAGTAAACACAGGATCCCTATCAGATATAATCTTTTTAGGTATTCTGTGCAACTTACCCACTTGCTCCATATAAATTTTGGCCACTGAAGTAGCATTGTAGGTAGATCTAGGAGGAATGAAATGAGCCACTTTAGTTAAGCGATCCACCACTACCATAATTGCATCATGTTGCCTAGTAGAGAGTGGAAAACCTACTATAAAATCTATTGAAATGGTTTCCAATTTCCATTCTAGAACACTATGCGACTGCAATAAACCAGCTGGGTGCTGATGTTTCACCTTAACCCTTTCGCATTCCATACACCTTGCCACAAAGTTGGCTACATCTCTCTTCATTCCAGGCCAATAATAATGCTGCTTGAGGTCAGCGTGCATTTTCTTGACACTTGGATGTGCTGAATAAGGTGCCTTATGGGCTTTTGACATGAAAAGATTACGTAAGTCACCCATATCTGGAACATAAGCACTGCCCCGGTAGATCGACAACCCCTCAGGATTGATGGAATGTCCCTCAAATTGACCCTCCATCGCACTGCCACTATCAATCACTACCTCCACATCCATAAACCAATGATCTATTGACACGTTCTACAATATCTTTTCCTTAAAATCAACCATCAAAATCAAGGAAGCTAATTCATGGTGCCTTCTGCTAAGAGCATCAGCTACCATGTTTTCCTTTCCTTGCACATACTTCACTTTGAATTCGTACTCACACAAAAACTCCATCCATCTTCGCTGCCTAGTGTTGAGGTTGGGCTATGTAAATAGGTACTAGAGACTTCGATGATCAGTATGCAATTCAAATCGTTGACCAAGAAGAAAATGCCTCCACTTAGTCAAAGCATGCATAACTGCTGCCAGTTCTAAATCATGAGTAGGATAATTAATTTCATGATTCTTGAGTTTCCTGGATTCATAGGCTATCACCCGACCATCCTACATCAATACTGCTCCAATGCCATCCAATGAAGCATCTATGCATACAATGAATTCCTTTGAAGAATTGGGTACTGCTAGAATAAGTGCACTGGTCAAGCATTCCTTAAGCTTCTGAAATGCCCCCTCGCACTCCTCTATCCAAACAAGCTTCTTCCCTTTTCTTTGCAAGGATGTAATAGGATGAACAATCTTGGAGAAGTTTGATACAAATTTTCGGTAATAGCTTGCTAACCCCATGAAACTATGAACCTCTGAAACATTTGTTGGAGCTAGCCAATCTACAATCACATGAATCTTGGAAGGATCAATAGCTATCCCATCCCCTGTGATGATATGGCCTAAATAACAGATCTCAATTTTGAAGAACTCCCACTTCCCTAAATTAGCATAAAGTTTGTTTCTTCGGAGACATTCAAGAATCTGTTCTAAGTGTTGTTCATGCTCTTCAACAGAGTTAGAATATACCAAAATGTCATCCAAGAAGACTACCATAGATTTATCCAAGAAGGTTCGGAGTACATTGTGCATCAGACTCATAAAGACCGATGGTGCATTAGTCAGACCAAATCACACCACTATGAATTTGTAGTGACCATATCTGGTGTGGAATGCTATTTTATGGATATCTATCTCTTGGATTCTAAGTTGGTGATACCTCGACTTGAGATCAATCTTTGAAAAGATTCGAGCACCCTTGACCTGATCAAACAAGTCATCAATCCTTGGCAGTGGATACATGTTCCTAATTGTGACCTTGTTCAATTATCTGTAATCGATGCAAAGTCTCAAAGACCCATCCTTCTTCTTCACAAAGATGACAGGTGCACCCCAAGGTGACACACTAGGACATACCAGTCCTTTCTCCAAAAGCTCTCCAAGCTGAATTTTAAATTCAATCAATTCCTGGGCTGTCATTCTATAAGGAGCTTTGGAAATTGGCTCAGTTCTTGGCACCAAATCAATCCGGAAGTCAATTTCCCTTTTGGGAGGTAGACCAATAATTTCTTTTACAAATACATCAAAGAATTTTTGCAACGCTGGATGTACAAGTGTAGTGTCTCCTACTACATCATCCTCCAAGTCATTGACAAAAATGGCAAATAATTTGTAGCCTTTATGAATGCATCTTTCCAATTGGTTGGCTGAAATGGTTCTCAAAGAAGTAGGCCTTTTAACCCCAGAAATGAACTTAGCTACTCCCATATCATCCACACACCTGATGATTTTGTCCTTGCAGTAAATTACAGCTTGATGCTATTCTAGCTAGTCCATACCTAAAACTATATCATAGGATCCCAAAGGAATTACCCTAAGGTCCACTGAAGTAGTAAAGGCTTTTAACTAAACCTTACAGTCTAGAGCTATAACACCAGCCTCCACTCAAAACCCTGAAGCTAATTCCACGTGCCACATAGTATCAGCCCTTGCCACTGGAATTCCACTTTGTGCAACTAAACTGGAAGAAATAAATGAATCTGTGGCACCAGAATCAAACAAAATAGATACCTTATTACCTTGGGTATTACCTCTAGCTTCGATGACCGTGTTCTGATGCTTGGCCTATTTCTGATCTAAGGTGGAAAATATACGGTGGTTCCTAGTAGAATCACCCACTGTAGCTTCAGACCTGGGTGGATTAGTCCCTGATTTCTGCTTGTCCCAATTAGGAGATTGAGCCTGATAATACCCCTGCTGACCACAATGAAAACAAACCACAAACTTCTTGAAGTCCTTGTTCTGAGAAGGTGCATTACTCTGGAAACTCTGAGGTTGCCAAGATGGCTTTGATTGTTCCAAACCCCTTGAGTTCTTGTTTGATTGAAAGGACTTGCCAAATTTCCTCTTTTGGAACTTCCCACCAGAGAATCCAGATTTGGAACTTCCTTGAGGCTGCTTCTGACTTCTATTGTCACTCTGAGTAGGTGGATTCACACTGGCTTTAGAAGATGAGCCATGGTACCCTGACTTCATTTCAATAAGCTTGGCTTGCTCAGAAGCCTCCTGCATAGTCATAGGTTTGAAGGTTCTAACTTCTTCACCAATCTTGGGGTTGAGCCCCCTGATAAAATGCTAAATCAATGCCTTATTATCCTCCATCCACCCCGAGTATTTCTTGAGTTCATAAAATCTTCGCTCATAGGCTTCTACTGTAGAGCCCTTCTATAAAATATTAAAGAACTCTTCAGCTTGAGCCTACTACCAGTACTCAGACATAAATCTTTCCTTGAAGCGTTCCACAAAGAGTTCCCAAGTCACCTAGGAAATATCAATTCCCAGCTTCTCCAACTCCTGTTCCCACCAAATAGATGCAAAATTTCTAAGCTGCATGATAGTCCACTACACCTTCACATTTCTCTAGTAATGGTGCAAAATGAAGCATCATTCAATGTTCAATAGCCATGCTTCAGCTGCAGTGCCTTCCTCTGTTCCATAAAATGGTGGTCCTTTGATCTTGGATAGATCTTTAATATTTTCCCTGACAATAGGATCTTCTTCCACAGGAGGATTGTTAACCTGAACTTGAGGCACCTGACAATTTTCTCCCCCACCGGGAACATGGTTATTAGCCTCAATGTTATCCAACCATTCTAGAATACATTGGAGAATAATAGCATGAGGATCCCCTTGGTCATCCTGATTAATACCATCATTATCACCTTGCCCGATGGGATTATAACCACCTACATCCTGGCATCTTAGAACTCTACCACGGCCCCTACGCCTACCTCTGCCACCATTGGCATTGACCGGGTCACCGCGTCCTCAAGATCCTCTTGTAAGGGGAGGCATAATGACAACCTAAAACAAACTACCATTAAATTTGAAACTAACGAGTTAAACCCTATAACCCAAAGCCCTAGTTAAAGAAACCTGGCTCTGATACCAAATGTAACACCACAATATAAAAAAAACATAGTGCTAACAGAAAAATAACAACTAAAAGTAAACCACAATAATTTTTTTATATTTAAGAATCTATTATAGGTTACAATAACTGATTTCCCTTAGGACAATCCACATAAATATCAATTAATACATCATCAATGTACATCATGATCTTAATTATAATACAAAGATTTTTCCATTCTATAAAGAAGTACATCATAATGGATAACTATCTCAATTGTTTAGAATAATCAAATATATATTCCAAGCTGCCTGCCAATAACAGATCGTTCCTTCACAAACTAGAATCTGCAAAACATTAAAACAAGCACAAAATAGACAACAGGGCTCAACATGGATAAACATAAAGAAACCTCCATGTGATACCTGCAATAGGGTTAGTACCCTGATGTACATATATCCAAGGTACCATAAAGCAAGTATATCATTTTAACATTCACATGGATAAAACATATCAACATGAGTAAAACAAAAGTAAACTCGCAGCAAGAATTTAGAATGATGATGCACATATATACCGAGATGAATTATCACTGAAGAATCATGTTTTTGCACCCATGGTTGTGCTCATGATGTATCTTACAGTGCAAGGTAATCTATTGTACTTATTCATAAACACAAATAGTGCACACAACAACTGTTATACTAGTTTAAAAATGCAACAGCACCTCGTGCCCCATACTCTGTTCTAGATCACACAAATCATAGACATGGGAGAGGCCATTTATATTTTTAACATGAAATCCCAACCCGGTAATTTTTAAAGGTTATCACTTGTCCACTAAATTGGTTTCCCAATTTTAGCCACCTCAATATGCGTTCATCATCTGAATTCTCAACAAAAACATTATAACTGAAATATCCAGACATGTTTATGTAAGTAGAAATCAATCAATTTTACCACGTAATTATACAATTCTAGTAATGGAATAGAACAAAGATATAAACCAGATCTACAAATTCCATTTCATACTTCTCTTCCATCCTGCTATCACAATACTAGATTTAAAGAAAGATTTCAATTTCAGTGTCTTTAGTGCATTCATAGTTTATGCCACACAAGACACAATCAAATTGTCATCCATTTAATTAATTCACAAATTTAATATCAGTAAATCGTAGACTAATGCTCTGTGCACATAGCACCATTAGTCTACTACTACGAATACTAAACTTGGAAAGTAATAAAATGCTCAACAATATTATCTCATATAAGCATTAATGATAAACAAATCATATTACAAGATTCAACATTCTATATTACAATAAAAATCATTTGACAGTGAGATACAATGCTAACCACATATTGCTCAAATATAAATTTATAGCCACAGACATGGTTTAACTTTTATTCTGTATTGTTATCATATCACATCCATCAATAATTGAATAAAACATTTTCTTTTGTTAAGTCAAACAAACTTAAAAAGGAAGACACAATTCTGAAGTAGGTTGACCCAAGAGAGAACATAATTTGAACGTTGTTCACCATAGAACTGACCAAGTAATTTTTCAAACATAAAGAATTTCTTGTTTTAATTTAGACTATCATTTTGTCTTAATAAACCATCGCAGCTTCCCATTCAAAGCAATAATAACCACTTAGCAATTATTACATTATGAATAGCATAGACAAAAAAGAAATGGAATTACAACTTCCCAATTGTTTTACATGGAATTCATTTTACTCCACTATTCCTAAACATCATCTAAATTCTGAAATAAATATTTCTACTATTTGCATAAAGAAGGCCGAACGTTTACTGTACATCAGTTATTTACACTCATACAAAACTAATGAATTCCTTTGTTTTTGAACTGTCAACACAATAAAATTGTCACTAAGTGAATACCTCATCATACTATCTTGAACTAAAGATCCCTATATGTTCACAACATACTGCGGCTGAAAAAAAGAAAATTCTAGACAAAACAACAGTCATGTAACTTCATATCTTCCCAGACTAATCTGGCTTCACTAATAGATACAGGAAATCCTCACACAACAAAAGCTTGACACACACACACACTAATTCAAGCTCAACCAGATTTGAAATTTAAATACAAAGACATGGTAACCCACTTTAATAGGCTGCTACTACATGCCTTTTTGTCAACAATAAACAATAACGTTACAGTGGAATGAACTCTCAATGTTTTATACCCATAACCATGTTGGCTCAAGCACTGTTCAAAATAACACACCCAGACTATTTCTCGACTCCATTCATAAATCAAATACACTGACATGAAAATAGAAATTGAACTAGTATGTTCTCTGAACATGATTTTCCTGTTACTAATAACTCAAGAGAACTACAGGGTATACTTCGAGACCCACTTAATCATTTAGTGTGAAACATGAAATTCCCTTTTCAACACACTCAGTATTCTAGTTTCACATACAATACCCACATAAAGAGCAATAAAAGAAAAGTTAAATCTGAAGACACAGTATGACACAAGTGCTAGCCCTTGAAACATACTATTTTTAACTAACCCCTCCAGTTGTTTATACTCAATGCATGCTTGGTAGCATTTGAAGAATACATCAACAAATACTAAATATGTAAAGTAAATGCATAGTTCAGAGGAAGAAGGTTAGATGCTGGCCTTGACCTAATAATGATACTGTCGAGATACAACTCAAGCTACAATTCAACTAAAACCCTCGACCAACATGAGTCCAGCACCAAGCTTTTCAATAGTAGATTCAAATAGTAATAAACTCTCGCTGATAATACAACCAAGAAGAACAAACAAATGAGAACTCAAAGCCACCCATAAAACCAAGAGACCAAAAGCATAAAAAGAGCAAAGGAATCCATCGATTCCTCTGTCTAGTCGAGACAAGAGCCAAGAAATGCGTCCTTGCTAACCAACTAATCAATGATAGGAAAAATGCCCAACTCATTCCTGTTGTTAACACCAAAGTAATGGCGGCAAAGTCTCCAACTGAAGTGAAGGGAGAAAAAGATTCAATAAAACCTCTGTAACAACCGTAACTAAAACCAGCACCTGGCGGATCGAGAGCCAAGTGAAGTGCTTGCACTGTCACTGACTTCATTAATGTGCTGCACAAACACATATTAACAATTAATTTCCACTAACCAAATGTCATATTGGAGATAACCACAACATAATGTCGATGATCATAAAGTAAGTAGAATAAAGCCAAGTTCCAAACAATAAAATTTTTGCATTGCGATAACACATTCGCATTTCACTGTTTAAATAATATGTGATTTCAAAAATATTCTTCTTACTATATATACAAACATATGTATGACTCAACATTCACACATATGTTTATGTATATATAAGCATAATCACATTTTTATCCACTGGAATATATAAATAGATATCTTAAAAGAACTTTCATCATAAAAATTGTTGGAAATATAGATGCAGTAACTGAGAGGGGGGGGGGGGTGAATCAGTTAACCACAAAAATATTACCACTGATCCCTTAAATATCTTAACAAATTATTTACTCTGCCACTCGGTAAATATATAGAGAAATGATGAAAACTTGATCCTTGAAGAGTGTAATAATTAAACTATTCTTAAGCATTCATCACTGGTTAACTTACATGAATAAAGAAAATAACATGAACACAAGAGACACCAGATTTACCATGGAAACCCAATATGGGAAAAACCACCAATGTAACTAGTTACTATTTTTCACTCTTCTGAAGTGATGCCCGGTTAGAAGCCAACCCGGTAAAAGGTTACAAAACACACTGTTAGGTGTGACCTTGTTAGAGGATTTAATCACCCTGCTAGGAGTGGCCTTGTAAGATGTCTTGAAACAATTCAATAGAACTGTTACCTTGTTAGAGGATTTACAAAATGGTTGTTAAACCAACTCGGTTAAGAGATTTTGATATCACTACTACAATTGTTAGTTAGTAACAATGAAATGACCTGTAACTGAATTGTTGAATATAGATCTCTGTTCTATTTCACTAAATCCTTACTGATCAATTAAATCTTTGCTGCTCCTCAAAGATATCTGACCATCCTTCAAAATTCACACACACCTTTCTTCAAAATGATTTCTACATGTTGTATATCTTTTATTCACCACTTGACCTTCTATATATATATGCCATTTCATAATCATTTAGATCGTCAAGTCGGCACTAATAATTATTATAACAGTTGACTGGGATAAAGAAATTTTAATAACAAAATTCTTTGAAACGGCCAACCTTGCTCGGTAAACATTAATCCTGAAAAGATTTCCTTCGGTGACCAAGAGAACTCGGTAACCACAGAAAATTCTACAACATCCTTTGTAGACTGAGAGAGCTCGATAACCACTAATTTTCCTTTGATAATCGAGGAGGCTCGGTTAACACTGTTACCTGTCATGTTTCCTTTAGACACCCGAGAGAACTCGGTAGACACTAAAAACTGCCTAGCTAACCGACTGAGCTCGGTAGATACTGAGAGCGATAATTGATATGACATTTGTGTGACATCAAAGACAATACATAGCTAATCCAACAATGTCCTTCAGACAATTGTATCCAACAATCTCCCTCTTTGGCATTGATGGCAACACAACATGTCATAGCACAATGAAATTTCATAGAGAAACCAAGATTAAGAAACATATCCTTAGCTTCATTCTAATTCCCATCATCTTCAAACTTCTTTCTCTGACTGAGAACTCTCCCTCTTAACTTCTCAAATTATTCTCCTTAGAAATTTCTTGAAATGACAGCAAACTCTCCCTCTTTGACAACACATGCCAAAGAGAACTTACACAAATTCAGTAAATATCAATGTACCTTATGTACTGATTCATATGCAATGATTCCCTAACTATGCTGCATCAACTAATTGATCTTCAACATGTTCTAGTTGATGCATCACTAAAAATTTATTTAGTGAACCTCAGACAGGGGAGTGACCCCTAACTTGCCTCTTAGATACAAGAATGCATCCTTAGGTAGTGGCTTGGTGAAGATATCTGCAATTTGTTCTTTTGTATGAATATATTTCAATCTGATTTCCTTTTCCTGCACCAATTCTCTAACAAAGTGATATTTAATTGCAATGTGCTTGGTTTTGGAATGCATTACTGGATTCTTTGAAATATTTATTACACTTGTATTATCACAAAACATAACAACTGGTTCTGTGATCTCAACCTTCATGCCTTCCAAAAGTTGTTTAAACCATTTAATATTAGAGCAGTTTACTGCTGTAGCAACATATTCTACTTCTGCTATGGATTGGGATGTGCAGTTTTGCTTTTTACTAGTCGAAGAAACTAACCTCTTACCAAGAAAGAATGCTCCACCACTTGTACTCTTTCTGTCATCAATGTTTCCTGCCCAATCAGCATCAGTAAACACTTTTAAATCTAGATTGCCTCCAAATTTATACCACAAGCCATAACCTTCAGTTCCCCTTAAATACCTCAAGATTCTTTTGATTTCCATCATGTGATTTTCTCTGGGTTTAGCCGAGAATCTTGCCACTATTCCAACTACTAAGGCAATATCAGGCCTTGTGTGTACTACATACTGTAATTTTCCAATCATTGATCTGTATAAGGTCTGATCTACTTCTTTTGAATCATCATCTTTGGTAAGCTTTAGTCCAATACACATGGGTGTACCAACTAGTTTTGAATCTTCCATACCAAATTTCTTAACTATTTCCCTAATATATTTAGACTGAGTAATGTAGATACCATTTTTGTTCTCCTGAATCTGAAGTCCAACAAAGAATTTTATCTGACCAAACATAGACATTTCAAATTCTTTGATCATAAGCTCTGAAAATTCTTTGCACTAATCATCATTTCCTGTAAACACAGTATCATCCACAAATATTTCTGCCAAAACAATTTTGTTATCTGATCCTTCTTTGATGTATAAATTGTTGTTGTCATTAGCCCTTTTGAAATCAATCTGAGTAAGATAGTTATGTAATCTTTCATACCATGCTCTAGGAGCTTGTTTCAGACCATACAATGCTTTGTGTAATTTGTAGACCATATCCCTTTTGTTTGGATCAATAAAACCTTCAGGTTGATCAATGTAGACTTCTTCCTCGAGAATACCATTGAGAAAAGTAGATTTGATATCCATCTGATATACCGTAAATCCTTTATGTGCTGCATATGCAAGTAAAGTCCTCACACCTTCTAATCTTGCAATAGGAGAAAAACTCTCTCCATAATGTATTCCTTCTTCTTGAGAATATCCTTTACATACCAATCTTGCTTTGTTTCTTGATACTTGACCATCTTCATTCAACTTATTTCTGAATACCCATTTTGTCCCAATTACATTTTTATCTTTAGGCCTAGGTACAAGAGTCCATGTCTTATTTTTCTCTATTTTCTCTATTTCTTTATTCATAGTCTCAATCCAACTTTCATTTTCTAATGCATCTTTGACATTTTTAGGTTCAAAATCAGCAAATAAACATGTACCTTTTAGTTTACTTCTTGTCATAATACCATCTGATTTGTTTCCAATAATCTGATTTGGTTTATGATGCTTTTTGACATACTTAGCTAATACAGGTTCCTTGCTTCCTGAATGAGTTACATTGTCATCTTCTTCATCTTCAGGTTCAGATTGCTCGGGCTCAGTAGATACTTGCTTGGTAGCTTCAAACTGAGACTCGGTACTTTGTGACTCATTCTGAACTTCTTCTTGTCACTCGGTTACTGTACTGGGCTCGGTAGATGTAGTCTCCTTACATGTGTCTGGCAATGTATCAGGTTCGATGTAAACAAATTTTTTGTAGTCCTCTAGTTCCTTTTTACTTTCTTCTTCAATCTTTTTTGCAAACTCATCAATTCTCACATGTGCACTTTCTATGATTTTGTGAGTAGACAAATTTAGACATCTATATGCCTTACTTTTGCAAGAATATCCCAAAAATATTCCTTCATCACTTTTTACATCAAATTTTCCTTTTCTAGATTCTTTTAAGATGTAACACTTACTACCAAATACTTTTAGGTAACTTACATTTGGTTTGTAGCCATACCATAACTCATATGGAGTCTTGAATGTGTCTTTTCTCAGCTGTACTCAGTTCAAGGTATGAACTGCAGTGCTGATAGCTTCCTTCCAGTATTTCATAGCAATGTTCTTTTCAATCATTAGAGTCCTTGCATAGTCCATGATAGATCTATTCCTTCTTTCGGCTATTCCATTCTACTCAGGAGTTCTTGGGGCTGATACCTATCTTTTGATTCCTCTTTCAATGCAGAAATTATTGAATTCATGGGAGATGAATTCACAACCTCTGTCTGATCTCAAGCATTTTATTCTTTTTCTTTTTTCATTTTCTACTCTTGCTAAATACCATTTGAACTTCTCAAATGCTTCAGACTTTTCTCTTGAATACATAACAGTCATCATTCTAGAATAATCATCAACAAAGAGAATAAAAAAAATTTCTCTGGTATAGCTCTCAATTCCAATAGGTCCACATAAATCAGTATGCACAATTTCCAAAATATCTTCAGACTGATAGTTTTTACTTTTGAAACTAGACTTTCCCATTTTACCAATTTGACAATTCTTGCATAGACCAACATCAGGTTTCTTCAAAGTAGGAATACCTTTTACTTTCTTGAATTTGCTTATTTTCATCATGTTGTCAAAATTTACATGACATAACCTTTTGTGCCATAACCAACTTTCTTCAATTTGAGCAATAAAACATGAGTAATCACCAAGATCAAGATAAAATAGGTTACCTTTGGTTTGTTTGCCTAATCCTATCAGTTTTCCTTTGTCATCCAGCAGTCTTGCTTTGCCATTCATGAATTCAACCTTGAATCCAATGTTGATTAGCTGTGCTACACTTAGAAGATTATCTTTAGTCGTTCGACCCAATATGCATTATCACATATAAGTTCTTTGGTTAATGAAATTCATCCCTTTCCTTTTATACAACAGGGTTCATTGTTTCCAAACCTTACATTACCACCATCAAAGTTTTCAAAGTGTTCAAACTTGGTCCTATCACCAGTCATATGATGTGAACATCCACTGTCGATAATCCATGTATCATTCTTTCTTATATGAGAGATAAGTGCCATCTCATCTTCATCATTATAAGATTCATCTTTTACAGCAATGAAAATAATTTCTTCTTGACTATCATCCGAATCTTTAGCTAAAAAGCATGTTTTCTTACCTTTATCCTTGAATGATTTGAAATTTTTCTTGCCATTGTATTTGTAATTCTTCTTCTCATCTTTTCTTTGCTTGTTTGGACACCTAGCTGCAATATGACCAATTTCTTCACATGAAAAATAGATAAAGGGAGTTTTACCTTTGTATTTTTCTCTGCCTCTTGAATACTTCTTTGCAAGTAATGCTTCAATAACTTCAAGATCACTATCAGAACTTTCCTCTGATTCTTCTTCACTTTTTGATTGGATTTTCTTCCCTTTCTTGAGTGGAAGTTTGGGCTCAAAAGCTGATTCAATATTTTTAGAAGTTGGAACATAGTTGTCATAGTTATCCAGTTCAAAGGCTGTCAATCTTCCAACTAAGGCATCCAAAGTTATATTGTGATTTTCTTCACATCTTCTTTCTTGAATAGCAGAGACTCTTATTGCATTAATAGGGAGTAATTTTCTAAGAACCTTACTTATAACCATTTCATCATCAATTTTTCCTCCAGAAGCTCTGATTGCACTAACACTTGTCTTGATCCTTTCAACATATTTTGCAATGTTTTCTTCTTCTCTCATTTTCATTTGATCAAACTGTCCTCTTAGGCTCTCTTCTTTGGCTCTCTTCACATTGTCATCATCGCGATAGATTTTCTTCAGCTTGTTTCACATTTCATGAGCAGTTGTCCAGTCTTTGATTTCATCAAATTCTTCATAGCTAAGAGCTGATGCAATGTCTATCATCATAGTGTTATGGTTCTTCTTCTCTGTAATGTCTTCAATAGTTAATGTGCCAGTAGGAATTGTATGTTCTTGATCAATATATTTTCATCTTGAATCACCAATGGAAGCCAGATGTAGTCTCATGAGACCTTGCTATGCTGAAAAGTTATTTCTGTTAAGTATTGAAATTTCTATTTTTTAAGACATCCTGATCTTTAGCTTACATCCTTGAAACCCTTCCCGCAAGAACCAAAAGCTCTGATACCAATTATTGGAAATATAGATGCAGTAACTGAGAGGGGGGGGGGGGGGGGGTGAATCAGTTAACCACAAAAATATTACCACTAATCCCTTAAATATCTTAAATAATTATTTACTGTGCCACTCGGTAAATATACAGAGAAATGCTGAAAACCTGATCCTTGAAGTGTGTAATAATTAAATTGTTCTTAAGCATTCATCACTGATTAACTTACATGAATAAAGAAAATAACATGAACACAAGAGACACTAGATTTACCGTGGAAACCCAATATGGGAAAAATGACCAATGTAACTAGTTACTATTTTTCACTCTTCTGAAGTGATGCCTGATTAGAAGCCAACCCAGGAAAAGGTTACAAAACACATTGTTAGGTGTGACCTTGTTAGAGGATTTAATCACCTTGCTAGGAGTGGCCTTGTAAGAGTTCTTGAAACAATTCAATAGAACTGTTACCTTGTTAGAGGATTTACAAAATGGTTGTTAAACCAACTCGGTTATGAGATTTTGATATCACTGCTATAATTGTTAGAGAGTAACAATGAAATGACCTACAACTAAATTTCTGAATATAGATCTCTGTTCTATTTCACTAGATCCTTACTGATCAATTAAATCTTTGCTGCTCCTCAAGTATATCTGACCATCCTTCAAAATTCACACACACCTTTCTTCAAAATGATTTCTGCATGTTGTATATCTTTTATTCACCACTTGAGCTTCTATATATATATGCCATTTCATAATAATTTAGATTGTCAAGTCGGCACTAATAATTATTATAACATTCAGCTAGGATAAACAAACTGTAATAACAAAATTCTTTAAAAGGGCTGACCTTGCTTGGTAAACATTAATCCTGAAAAGATTTCCTACGGTGACAAAGAGAACTCGGTAACCATAGAAAATTCTGAAACATCCTTTGGAGACCGAGAGAGCTTGATAACCACTAATTTTCCTTTGATAACCAAAGAGGCTCGATTAACACTGTTACCCTATCATGTTTCCTTTAGACACCCGAGAGAAATCGGTAGACACTAAAAACTGCCTAGCTGACTGACTGAGCTTGGTAGATACTGAGAGTGATAATTGATATGACATTTGTGTGACATCAAAGATAACACATAGCTAATCCAAAAATGTCGTTCAGACAATTGTATCCAACAATCTCCCTCTTTGGCATTGATGGCAATACAACATGTCATAGCACAATGAAATTTCACAGAGAAACCAAGAGTAAGAAACATATCCTTAGCTTCATTTTGATTCCCATCATCTTCAAACTTCTTTCTCTGACTGAGAACTCTCCCTCTTAACTTCTCAAATTATTCTTCTTAGAAATTTCTTGAAATGATAGCAAACTCTCCCTCTTTGACAACACATGCCAAAGACAACTTACACAGTTCTACTGACTATGCTGCATCAACTGATTGATCTTCAACATGTTCTGGTTGATGCATCACTAAAAATTTATTTAGTGAACCTCAGATAGGGGAGTGACCCCTAACTTGCCTCTTAGATACAAGAATGCATCCTTAGGTAGTGGCTTGGTGAAGATATCTACAATTTGTTCTTTTGTATGAATATATTCCAATTTGATTTCCTTGTCCTACACCAATTCTCTGATAAAGTGATATTTAATTGCAATGTGCTTGGTTTTGGAATGCATTACTGGATTCTTTGAAATATTTATTGCACTTGTATTATCACAAAATGTAACAACTGGTTCTTTGATCTCAAGCTTCATGCCTTCCAAAAGCTATTTAAAACATATAATATTAGAGCAGTTTACTGCTGCAGCAACATATTCTGCTTCTGTTGTGGATTGGGATGTGCAGTTTTTCTTTTTACTAGTCCAAGATACTAACCTCTTGCCAAGAAAGAATGCTCCACCACTTGTACTCTTTCTGTCATCAATGTTTCCTCCCCAATCAGCATCAGTAAACATTTTTAAATCCAGATTGCCTCCAAATTTATACCCCAAGCCATAATCTTTACTTCCCCTTAAATACCTCAAGATTGTTTTGATTGCCATCATGTGATTTTCTCTAGGTTTAGCCGAGAATCTTGCCACTATTCCAACTACTAAGGCAATATCAGGCCTTATGTGTACTACATACTGTAATTTTCCAATCATTGATCTATATAAGGTTTGATCTACTTCTTTTGAATCATCATCTTTGGTAAGCTTAAGTCCAGGACACATGGGTGTACCAACTAGTTTTGAATCTTCCATACCAAATTTCTTAACTATTTCCCTAATATATTTAGACTGAGTAATGTAGATACCATTTTTGTTCTGCTGAATCTGAAGTCCAACAAAGAATTTTATCTGACCAAACATAGACATTTCAAATTCTTTGTTCATAAGCTCTGAAAATTCTTTGCACTGATCATCATTTCCTGTAAACACAATATCATCCACAAATATTTCTGCCAAACCAATTTTGTTATCTGATCCTTCTTTGATGTATAAATTGTTGTTGTCATTAGCCCTTTTGAAATCAATCTGAGTAAGATAGTTATGTAATCTTTCATACCATGCTCTAGGATCTTGTTTCAGACCATACAATGCTTTGTGTAATTTGCAGACCATATCCCTTTTGTCTAGGTCAATAAAACCTTCAGGTTGCTCAATGTAGACTTCTTCCTGAAGAATACCATTGAGAAAAGTAGATTTGATATCCATCTGATATACCTTAAATCCTTTATGTGCTGCATATGTGGTGAAGGGTGCTCCCCTTAATACCACAAACACTTAACAGAAATAGAGAAACAACAACAATCATATGCAAGAACAGAAAATTGGCTTCTTATTATCTCCACCAGAACTATTCTGAACTGCCTAAGATAATAATACAGCCTTCCTTATATAGGCAATTTTCCACCGCCTAGGAAGGTTCCAAAATTTTAGCCAATAAGGCTGACCAAACTTAGAATTATTTTATTTTACATTTTATTACATCATAGTCGGCTCAAGATAACCTTTGAAACCCGAACAGAAATTTTGAAGAAAATTATTTTTCGCCATTTCAGGTGGCCCAACTTCCGAAGACCATAAGTCATCACCAGTTGACCCGATCGGCTATTATAACCCTATTTCAGAAATGCCACGAAGCGCTCTACAGGCTTGACTCGCGCAAGTGCCCGTCACCCAAAATTTCGACCTCATCCGGGGCCTCTAAAGCCTTCAAAACTGAGTTCAAAGTTTCTGTACCCTGCTGCCAATACCGAAAATCTTCAATATCTTCCAATATACACTTGATCTGGCAATGAAACTTTACTGGCAGACTTATATGACCAAAATGAACCTCCAAGAAAGAAATCAGATCATTCTGAGCACATGCGAAAATTACCAAAAATAGTAACTTTCCATAAATCGCAGCTCTGCACAAAATAGCCCTTATTGAATATAAAAACAAAAATATTTTTGGGTGATGCAAGATTGCTCTTACACCCAAGATGCTCCTGCATCAGACACCCGGGGTAATTTGAGAAGTGACCCTGTCAGGACTCAGGTGTGCAGAGGAAAACTAAGACGGCTAACCTCCTCCTTTGTCAGCCATGATGAATCTTCAACAGGTCATCCTTTCCACTTGACCAGATATTCTTCATATGTCCTGTTCCTTGTGCTTCTGCCAACACGACTAACCAGTATATCTTCAATCTCCTTAGTGTCTGAACTAGTTGCTGGAATACTCCACTGTGCTGCTATGATCTCATCTTCAACACCTCCTTCATGATACTCTGTCAGATCTGAAATGTTAAACACTGGTGAAATATTCAGCTCAGTAGGCAATTATACCTCATATGCATTTCCTGAATCATGTTTCTTCAGTATCTTACATGGCCCAAACTTCTTCATTTTCAGCTTGTTATATGTACCAACTGGAAACCGCTCCTTCCGCAAATGAACCATGACTTCATCACCAACCTGAAATTCCTTATACCTCCTTTTCTCATCTGCCTTAGCTTTATACTGTGCATTCATCTTGGTAATATGCTTCCTCACCTCCTCATGGATGTTCTTCAAGTGTTCTGCAAAATCCTCAGCTTCAGCACTACTTATTTCTCTTTTATCTATCTTCCTCAATTCAGATGCATTTCTTGGACTACTTCCATATACAATCTGGAATGGTGATTTACCAGTGCTCCTGTTGACAGAATTATTGTATGCAAATTCTTCCTGTGGTAAAATCAAATCCCATCCTGTTGGCTTATCTCCAACCAAACATCTCAGCAAATTTCCCAAACTCCTATTCACCACCTTTGTTTGTCCATCAGTCTGTGGATGATGTGATGAACTGAACTTCAAATCTGTCTTTAACTTTTTCCACAATGTACGCCAGAAATATCTAACAAACTTAGTATCTCGATCTGAAACTATGGTCTTTGGCAAACCATGAAGTCTCACTACCTCTCTGAAAAACAATTCTGCTACATGAACAACATCATTAGTCTTCTTGCAGGGAATGAAATGTGCCATCTTTGAAAATCTGTCAACTACCACAAAAATTGAATCATGTCCCCGCTGTGTCCTCGGTAAACCAAGAACAAAGTCCATGCTGATATCCTCCCAAGGCTTCTCTGGTACAGGTAATGGCTGATACAATCCTGTATTCTGCTTCACTCCTTTCGCCATCTGACATACTCTGCAACTCTGTACAAACTTCTTCACATCTTGCTGCAATTGTGGCCAATAATAATTTTCACTAACCAAAGAAAGGGTTTTGTCACGACCAAAATGTCCAGCCAATCCTCCACTATGCTTCTCCTTGATGAGATTCTCCCTCATAGAACTTCGTGGAATGGACAATTGAATTCCTCTGAATAGCATATCATCCTGGATGATGAAATCCAACCATTTCATCCTGTCTAGAGTAACAGGTTCTGTACAAGCTTTCCAAGCTTCACCAAAATCAGGATCCTCTGGATACAAATTCTTGAGTTCCTTAAACCCAACCACTTCAATCTGCATTTCTGTCATCAATAGTTGCCTTCTGCTAAGAGCATCTGCAACCCTATTAGACTTTCCACTCCTGTGTTTCAAAACAAATGTATAACTCTGCAAAAACTCAACCCATTTCAAATGCCTCTGATTCAACTTTCCTTGACTATTCAAATATTGCAAAGCTTGATGATCAGTATACAAAACAAACTCCTTAGGAAGCAGATAATGTCTCCACTTCTTTAATGCCTGAACTATAGCATAAAATTCTTGATCATAAACAGAATACTTCCTCTTGGCATCATTTAACTTCTCACTGAAATAAGCAACAGGTTTACCTTCTTGGCTCATAACAGCTCCTATTGCAGTACCACTAGCATCACAATCTACTTGAAACACCTTATTAAAATCTGGAAGTGCTAAAACAGGTTATTCTGTAACTTTTTGTTTCAATAATTGAAAACTCTTTTCTGCCCCATTAGTCCACTTAAACTCTTTTCTATCCCCTCTCATTGTTTCAGTCAAGGGTCCACAAATACTGCTAAAATTTCGGATAAACTTTCTGTAAAAGCTAGCCAAACCATGAAAAGATCTTACCTCAGTAGCACTCCTTGGAGTAGGCCATTCAAGGATAGCCTGTACCTTCTTTGGGTCCATTTTTAGACCTTCTACTGAAACTACAAATCCCAAATACACTAACTCTTTCTTCACAAAATTGCACTTCTTCAAATTAATCAGCAATTTCTCTTCTCTCAACTTCTCAAATACCATACGAATATGCATCATATGCTCATCCAATGTCTTACTAAAGATCAAAATATCATCTAGGTAAACAATGACAAACTTACCCAAAAATTCTTTCAGAACCTCGTTCATGAGCCGCATGAAAGTGCTCGGTGCATTGGTTAGCCCAAAAGGCATGACTAACCACTCATATAGTCCTTCCTTTGTCTTGAAGGCAGTCTTCCATTCATCGCCTTCTCTTATCCGAATCTGGTGATATCCACTCTTCAGATCTATCTTGGAGAAATACACAGCTCCACTCAAACAATCCATAATATCATCCATTCGTGGCAATGGAAACCTGTACTTGATTGTGATCTTGTTTATTGCCCTAGAATCTGTACACATCCTCCATTCTCCATTCTTCTTTGGTGCTAATACTGGTGGTACAGAACAGGGACTCAGACTCTCACGAATCAATCCTTTCTGTAACAGTTTATGTACTTGTCTGTTCAACTCCTCACTTTCTGCAGGTGTCATTCTGTGTGCTGCCTTATTCGGCAAACTCGCTCCTGGGATCAAGTCCATCTGATGACTGATCTTCCTGACTGGTGGTAATCCATCAGGCACATTATCGGATACAATATCCTGAAACTCATTCAACAAATCTGCAACTTCTACAGGAACATCTTCTACTTCCTCTTTACCAGCTTTTGGAATTAAAGCAAAACATACATGCTCATGCCTCATACCATCTAGGAAATGTCTTCCATCAACAAAAGTTATCCTTGTATTACCACATACCTTTTCTTCAGTCTCCTTCAATGGTTTTAGCTTATGTCACACTCCATCCTTTGTCAGGGAATAGGTATTCACACGAGCATCATGTACAACACATCTGTCAAACTACCATAGTCTACCCAACAACATATGACATGCATCCATAGATATGATATCACACAATACCTCATCTTGGTATCCGCCAATCTTGAACTTCACTAGGCATTGTTCATTGACCATGACCTTGTGGTCATCCTGTACCCAGGCAATTCGATATGGATGTGGGTGTTTCTGTCTCTTGAGCTTCAACTTTGTCACCATCTCTTCTGACACCAAATTGTCAGTGCTTCCACTATCAATAATCACATCACAACATTTACCTTCACACTTGCACCTGGTGTGAAACAGGCTCCTCCTTTGCTCAGGTTCATTCTCACCACTCAACAGGACTCTTCTGTTAATCAACGTTTCTCCTCTTTTAGCATCTTCAGAATTTGTTGATCTGGCATCTTCATCTACATGTACAACTCTGGCCTGGCCTTCATTTCTTCTGTCCGTTCTGCCTTGGCGCTGAGGACATTCAAATGCCCTATGACCTTCTTCTCCACAGTGAAAATATGTTCCACGGAAGCCTCCTCTTCCAGATCCTTGTCCTCTTCCTCTTCCTCTTTGATCTCTATTACTCTGATCCTGGAAACGATTGGAATTATTTCCTCTCTGATTCTGACTGCTACTGGCCTCATCCTTCTTTTTTGGATCTTCATTTCGGCCACCATATGACCGTCCGCCAGATCTTCCACCACGACCTCTTCCATTTTGTCTGCTCTCAAACTTCTTGTTCAGCTTTTCCTCTACTTTTAGGGAAAACTGGTATGCCTCTTCAATACTGTTCATTCGAACCAGATTCAGCTCCTCCTGAATGCTTGGCCTTAACCCATTAAGGTATCGGGCAACTTTCTCTTTATCAGCTTCTGCATGGCCTGTTCTGATGAGAAGTCGATAGAACTCCTCTGTATACTCTTGAACAGATCTTCTTGCTTGCTTCAAACTTTGCATTTTCTTTAGTAGGTCAAGCTCATAATCAACAGGAATGAACTGTCGCTTCAATTTATCCACCATCCGATCCCATCTTGTGATTTTATCTTTCCCTCTTCTATTTCGCTCCAATTGAATTTCTTGCCACCAGATCTTCGCATGACCTTTCAGTCTGGCCTTCGCAAATTTGACCCTATCAGGATCCTCAACATCTTCGTACTCAAAATATTCCTCACATTCATTGATCCAGTCAATCAATTCCTCTGGGTTAAGATTTCCAAAAAATGTAGGAACCTCAATCTTAGGTCTTTTCCCAATCTTGGAAATTGCCTGAAAAAGTCTTTCTTCCTCCTGTTTCATAATTTCAACTTCTCCTTCTTGATATTCTTCTT
The DNA here is from genome assembly GCA_027943335.1 of Chamaecyparis obtusa. Classification (NCBI taxonomy): domain Eukaryota; kingdom Viridiplantae; phylum Streptophyta; class Pinopsida; order Cupressales; family Cupressaceae; genus Chamaecyparis; species Chamaecyparis obtusa. The sequence continues at coordinate 64,005 of BSBK01011265.1, read as the reverse complement.
TGGCTTCATCCTCGCTTTCGTCTCTAACATTAAGATTCATTCCTCTGTGAATCTCTTCTTGCAATGCTCGCACTTATCTCTGCAGCTCTCTAACCTCAGGTGTTACAACACCAGCTCTTCCGCCACGTTCCCTTCGTGGAGGCATTTTCGCGATGTGCGCTGAAACCCTAGCCACGGCCCTGGTGCAAACTGCCTCATAGTCGGCGATCTATTTACACACTCAAGAACTCCTGCTTTGATACCACCTGATGAAGGGTGCTCCCCTTAATACCACAAACACTTAACAGAAATAGAGAAACAACAACAATCATATGCAAGAACAAAAAATTGGCTTCTTATTATCTCCACCAGAACTATTCTGAACTGCCTAAGACAATAATACAGCCTTCCTTATATAGGCAATTTTCCACCGCCTGGGAACGTTCCAGAGTTTTAGCCAATAAGGCTAACCAAACTTAGAATTATTTTATTTTACATTTTATTACATCATAGTCGGCTCAAGATAACCTTTGAAACCCGAACAGAAATTTTGAAGAAAATTATTTTTCGCCATTTCAGGTGGCCCAACTTCCGAAGACCATAAGTCATCACCAATTGACCCGATCGGCTATTATAACTCCATTTCAGAAACACCACGAAGCGCTCTACAGGCTTGATCCGCGCAAGCGCCTGTCACCCAAATTTTTGACCTCATCCGGGGCCTCTAAAGCCTTCAAAACTGAGTTCAAAGTTTCTGTACCCTGCTGCCAATACCGAAAATCTTCAATATCTTCCAATATACACTTGATCTGGCAATGAAACTTTACTGGCAGACTTATATGACCAAAATGAACCTCCAAGAAAGAAATCAGATCATTCTGAGCACATGCAAAAATTACCAAAAATAGTAACTTTCCATAAATCGCAGCTCTGCACAAAATAGCCCTTATTGAATATAAAAATAGAAATATTTTTGGGTGATGCAAGATTGCTCTTACACCCAGGATGCTCCTGCATCAATATGCAAGTAAAGTCCTCACACCTTCTAATCTTGCAACAAGAGCAAAAATGTCTACATAATCTATTCCTTCTTCTTGAGAATATCCTTTACATACCAATCTTGCTTTGTTTCTTGATACTTGACCATCTTCATTCAACTTATTTCTGAATACCCATTTTGTCTCAATTACATTTTTATCTTTAGGCCTAGGTACAAGAGTCCATGTTTTACTTTTCTCTATTTTCTCTATTTCTTCATTCATAGCCTCAATCCAACTTTTAGTTTCTAATGCATCTTTGACATTTTTAGGTTCAAAATTAGCAAATAAACATGTACCTTTTAGTTTACTTCTTGTCATAGTAACATCTGATTTGTTTCAAATAATCTGATCTGGTTTATGATGCTTTCTAATGTACTTGGCTCATACAAGTTCCTTGCTTCCTGAATGAATTACATTGTCATCTTCTTCATCTTCAGGTTTAGATTGCTCGGGTTTGGTAGATACTTGCTTGGTAGCTTCAGACTGAGACTCGGTACTTTGTGACTCGTTCTGAACTTCTTCTTGTGACTCGGTTACTGTATTGGGCTCGGTAGATGTAGTCTCCTTACATGTGTCTGGCAATGTATCAAGTTTGATGTAAACAAATTTTCTGTAGTCCTCTAGTTCCTTTTTGCTTTCTTCTTCAATCTTTTTTGAAAACTCACCAATTCTCACATGTGCACTTTCTATGATTTTGTGAGTAGACAAATTTAGACATCTATATGCCTTACTTTTGCAAGAATATCCCAAAAATATTCCTTCATCACTTTTTACATCAAATTTTCCTTTTCTAGATTCTTTTAAGATGTAACATTTACTACCAAATACTTTTAGGTAACTTACATTTGGTTTGTAGCCATACCATAGCTCATATGGAGTCTTGAATGTGTCTTTTCTCAGCTATACTCAGTTCAAGGTATGAATTGCAGTGCTGATAGCTTCCTTCCAGTATTTCATAGCAATGTTATTTTCAATCATTAGAGTCCTTGCACAGTCCATGATAGATCTGTTCCTTCTTTCGGCTATTCCATTCTGCTCAGGAGTTCTCAGGGTTGATACCTGTCTTTTGATTCCTCTTTCAATGCAGAAATTATTGAATTCATGGGAGATGAATTCACCACCTCTATCTGATCTCAAGCATTTTATTTTTTTTCCTTTTTCCTTTTCTACTCTTGCTAAATACCATTTGAACTTCTCAAATGCTTCAGACTTCTCTCTTAAATACATAACAGTCATCATTCTAGAATAATCATCAACAAAGAGAATAAAGAATTTTTCTCTGGTATAGCTCTCAATTCCAATAGGTCCACATAAATCAGTATGCACAATTTCCAAAATATCTTCAGACTGATAGTTTTTACTTTTTAAACTAGACTTTCCCATTTTACCAATTTGACAATTCTTGCATAGACCAACATCAGGTTTCTTCAAAGTAGGAATACCTCTTACTTTCTTGAATTTGCTTATTTTCATCATGTTGTCAAAATTTACATGACATAACCTTTTGTGCCATAACCAACTTTCTTCAATTTGAGCAATAAAACATGAGTAATTACCAAGATCAAGATAAAATAGGTTACCTTTGGCTTGTTTGCCTGATCCTATCAGTTTTCCTTTGTCATCCAGCAATCTTGCTTTGCCATTCATGAATTCAACCTTGAATCCAATGTTGATTAGCTGTGCTACACTTAGAAGATTATCTTTAGTCGTTCGACCCAATATGCATTATCACATATAAGTTCTTTGGTTAATGAAATTCATCCCTTTCCTTTTATACAATAGGGTTCATTGTTTCCAAACCTTACATTACCACCATCAAAGTTTTCAAAGTGTTCAAACTTGGTCCTGTCACCTGTCATATGATGTGAACATCCACTGTCTATAATCCATGTATCATTCTTGCTTATATGAGAGATAAGTGCCATCTCATCTTCATCATTATCAGATTCATCTTTTACAACAATGAAAACAATTTCTTCTTCACTATCATCCGAATCTTTAGCTAAAAAGCATGTTTTCTTACCTTTATCCTTGAATGATTTGAAATTTTTCTTGCCATTGTACTTGTAATTTTTCTTCTCATCTTTGCTTTGCTTGTTTGGACACCTAGCTGCAATATGACCAATTTCTTCACATGAAAAATAGATTAAGGGAGTTTTACCTTTGTATTTTCCTCTGCCTCTTGAATACTTCTTTGCAAGTAATGCTTCAATAACTTCAAGATCGCTATCAGAACTTTCCTCTGATTCTTCTTCACTTTCTGATTGGATTTTCTTCCCTTTCTTGAGTGAAAGTTTGGGCTCAAAAGCTGATTCAATATTTTTAGAAGTTAGAACATAGTTGTCATAGTTATCCAGTTCAAAGGTTGTCAATCTTCCAACTAAGGCATCCAAAGTTATATTGTGATTTTCTTCCCATCTTCTTTCTTGAATAGCAGAAACTCTTATTGCATAAATAGGGAGTAATGTTCTAAGAACCTTACTTATAACCATTTCATCATCAATTTTTCCTCCAGAAGCTCTGATTGCACTAACACTTGTCTTGATCCTTTCAACATATTTTGCAATATTTTCTTCTTCTCTCATTTTCATTTGATCAAACTATCCTCTTAGGCTCTCTACTTTGGGTCTCTTCACATTGTCATCACCACCATAGATTTTCTTCAACTTATTCCACATTTCATGAGTAGTTGTGCAGTCTTTGATTTCATCAAATTCTTCATAGCTAAGAGCTGATGCAATGTCTATCATCATAGTGTTATGGTTCTTCTTCTCTGCAATGTCTTCAACAGTTAATGTGCCAGTAGGAATTGCATATTCTTGATCAATATATTTGCATCATGAATCACCAATGGAATCCAGATGTAGTCTTGTGAGACCTTGCCATGCTGAAAAGTTATTTATGTTAAGCCTTGGAATTTCTCTTTTGTAAGACATCCTGATCTTTAGCTTAGGTCCTTGAAACCCTTCCCGCATGCACCAAAAGCTCTGATACCAATTGTTGGAAATATAGATGCAGTAACTGAGAGGGGGGGGGGGGGGTGAATCAGTTAACCACAAAAATATTACCACTGATCCCTTAAATATCTTAACAAATTATTTACTGTGCCACTCGGTAAATATACAGAGAAATGTTGAAAACTTGATCCTTGAAGTGTGTAATAATTAAACTGTTCTTATGCATTCATCACTAATTAACTTACATGAATAAAGAAAATAATATGAACACAAGAGACACCAGATTTACCGTGGAAACCCAATATGGGAAAAACCACCAATGTAACTAGTTACTATTTTTCACTCTTCTGAAGTGATGCCCGGTTAGAAGCCAACCCGGTAAAAGGTTACAAAACACACTGTTAGGTGTGACCTTGTTAGAGGATTTAATCACCCTGCTAGGAGTGGCCTTGTAAGAGGTCTTGAAACAATTCAATAGAATTGTTACCTTGTTAGAGGATTTACAAAATGGTTGTTAAACCAACTCGGTTAAGAGATTTTGATATCACTGCTACAATTGTTAGAGAGTAACAATGAAATGGCTTGCAATTGAATTTCTAAATATAGATCTTTGTTCTTTTTCACTAGATCCTTATTGATCAATTAAATCTTTGCTGCTCCTCAAGGATATCTGACCATCCTTCAAAATTCACACACACCTTTCTTCAAACTGATTTCTGCATGCTGTATATCTTTTATTCACCACTTGACCTTCTATATATATATGCCATTTCATAATCATTTAGATTGTCAAGTTGGCACTAATAATTATTATAACAGTCGGCTAGGGTAAACAAACTGTAATAAAAAAATTCTTTGAAAGGGCCGACCTTGCTCGGTAAACATTAATCTTGAAAAGATTTCCTTCGGTGACCGAGAGAACTCGGTAACCACGGTGAATTCTGCAACATCCTTTGGAGATCAAGAGAGCTCGGTAACCACTAATTTTCCTTCAATAACTAAGGAGGCTCGGTTAACACTATTACCCTATCATGTTTCCTTTAGACACCTGAGAGAACTCGGTAGACACTAAAAACCGCCTAGCTGACCGACTGAGCTTGGTAGATACTGAGAGCGATAATTGATATGACATTTGTGTGACATCAAAGACAATACATAGCTAATCCAAAAATGTCCTTCAGACAATTGTATCCAACAAAAAATGAGTAACATTCCATTTAATCAGTAACAGAATGATATTGTGTTTGATATCCAATGATAAAATAAAATTAAGATCCAAATACACACACATTTATACATATGTGTTTATATCTTCAATTAACACATATATATATACACATGTGATTTTTACGAACGTCACTATGAAATTCATGATCACATTATAAATATATTTGTAAATGTATCCAAAATTGAATTCACTATCATGTGAATCTTTATCAACCACAAATGAGATCATCCAAAATTGATTTTTTTGGCAATCATTGGCTAAAATTGGAAATTCTGCAAATACCATCCTATAGCAAAATTTATTGCAAACATCATAGACATCAAAGACCTATAACAGATCTGAGATCAAATCATACATTCTGATCCAACAACACAACTAGATATGATCAACTGAAAATCCCAAGTACAAACAAACTGAAGTACAAAAGCAGAGTTCATAATAAATGTATCTCACAAACCCAAAACTAATCTGTTTGATCACAAATAGAACAACATTCAGAGTTTTTACATATCACAACCATAGAGCTAGTGTCAAATTCATCAAACAAAAGAAAACTAAGAAAAATAGAAAAGAGTAAGTTCAGGCATGACATCTACTCATGCATGTATCAGTAACATGTATACTGTTCAGAAAGAAAAGGAACTAAAGAGAAATGCATCTATCTAAGCTCATAGAGGTCATGAGCATAGCCGTTATCGGGGTTGAATGGATGAGTGTAGATATACATAAAGAAATAATTGATATGGGGGTACCAAACATTACCTGGTATTGATGTCCAGATCTGGCCTTGTCCAACGAGCTCTTGAGATCCAGAACCTACAAGAAGTGAATTGAGGAGATGGGTTAGATCCAATGGATCTATGTAATGGCTGGTATCACAATATCATAGAATGCATACATACATTCAGCCATGCACCTCTAACAAAGGTTGTGCTCAGGGCATGTGCATGAGAATCATCCAGAGAACCAAAGGAGGCATCATGTTTTCACTAACATGTTTGTTTCATGTGCAGATACAGGAGAAGCTGATCCAATATGTATTCCATGAATGATCTAGGCCCTTGATGTAGATCATGATAGGGAAACCTCATGATCTCCATCATGACTGCATCAAGGGCCAAGGGCACACACAGTATGTACAGATGAGGATGCAAACAGAACCTATGTGTTGTAACATGAGCATGATATTTTAATAAGCCAGTAGGGGCACTAGGGCATAACATTAGTCAAAGCTATGATAAAAGAATAACAAAGAGCTACATGGCATCAAGTTGAACAGAGATAATGACAGAGCACACAGATCTATGAAAGAGATAAGGCACTCTACTGCATAGATGTTCATAGGGCACTGGTAGATTCAGGAGAAACATTCATCATTGGCATGCTAAGGTACATAAAATCCATATGATGAAAGAAAGTATAACACATGGTGCTTCAAAGATAAAACTCAATGCATTAGCATTATGGCATATATGTGCTTCAAAGTCTGCATTCAATTCAATGATACTATAGCATGAACATAATCAAAATTTGCATTATGAGCCAATAGTAAAAGGGTTGTGATTGTTAAATCTATGACAATATGGCATACCATTATGTGAGGCAGTGGGTGAATGAGTTTTAGGCATCAGGAAATGCACTATCAAAAGGCCACAATATCACTGAAGTAGCATATAGTTTCAAATAAAGATGATGTAATAACATAACATGATGTTTCAGCAATGCAACATACATAACCATGCAATAATAGTCCCTTGTTCCTATGTATGATCGGGCTAATCCAGAGGTTCATCAATCTATTAGCATTGACTACAAGGTCATGGCTCATCATGTTATCAATAGCAAACCAAATAGCACGCAAATGAAAAATAATGAATAAAGACCAGTTTTCAAACCACCATTAGGTTTAGTTCAGTGCCTTCAAAGAATTAACATGAATTCAAAAGCAAGCATGCCATGGTTATAGCTTGATGCCATTCATAATAGTAAAAGCAATACATCAAATACAGGGGTGGAATTAGAGCATCAATGCTGAGAGCTAACATCAATAATGGATTCATAACAATGCCCCAATTCAAGTTACAAAGCATACATGCTACTGCAAATACATATTGATGCCATGAAAATGCAATACAACAATCAAATTCATTGCCTTTGCCAAATAGAGATCATAGAGAACACAATAGTGCCCTCAAGATATAGAGTTGAACATACACAATGTCATGGTTTGCCCTTGACTTAATGATACAAACAGTGAGCAAGTTCATAGGCTATGAGGAATACATCATGAACAGTGAGATAGCATATACTCACACGCCGCCATGAGGGCTCGATGCTAATGTAATGAAGACAAAAAATACATATTGCAATTTGTGCTCAAGCTGTGAAGTTAACAGAGGCATGGTATTCAATCCTTACCAACAGTGAATCCATGCCTCGGATGCACAAGGAATTGAGACACAACACAACACCCTCATGAACATGCAAAGAAGTAATGCAATGAAGAATAGTGAATATACCAGTACCGTGCCCTCGAATATGACCAAAAGGAGCTTACCATGATAACAAAATAGAATGCCATGCTATTCATTAAATATAGTGTCCCCATACATTCAAAGAACAATGCCCTAGCTCTCAGGCTATGTGTAGAAATAATGATGATCAATAGAAGCAACAGTGATGCCATGAACCATGCCCTCGAGAATTCAATGGGGGATAGAGTTACATTACAAAAATCCATAATATAACAGAGACGTCAATACCCAACAATTTCAAAGATACAAAAATGCATAGTTAAAGACACAAGCCGTGAATACATAGTCCGTGGTGATATAATCAGGATGTACTAATTAGAAAAATCAAATAACAGCAATAGTGTATGCCCTAATTTTTGGGCTATGTATAATTCATGAACAAAATTCAATATAACAGTACCAAGATGAAAATATTCAGAGCCAAGAAGCATATACATAGACAAATTTCAACAAGAAGAATAACAAAATCATCATGCCATGATTATGTAGTGCCTTCAAATATGCAGAGGATGAAAATGAAACTAATCACAAGGCCTACCTCTATCTTCTTATCATCTGAGAGTGTTGTTTCCTCATTCGAACTGAAGGTTCAGTTTAGTACTAAGGATGAAAATGGCAACTTGCCATCTGTCATGGATCAAACTTCACATTACCAGAGTAGAGAGTTGTGGATATGATTTTGCTGATGCATATTCTCCCCTTCTTTTTATGGTCGAGATCATACATTAGCTTTATTTTAATATTGTATTTTCAAGCTAATGTGTGGAGATATCATTTGAACTATGACCTAAGGTTTCTAGAGGTTTTATTTATTTTTGAAAGGGGCTTATTTTTTTTTAATTCGAAATAGCTATTAATTGCTTCCTCCCCTTTTTTATATTGGGTTGAGGCTATTATAGTCCTATTTTTATGATAAATGTCCTTGTATATGATGTGGATTTGGTTAAAAAATTCATATATTTTTAGAAATTCTCCTCATTTTGAGTTGAGTGTGTCTTGAATATACATTTAGAATCCACTCATATTTGATATAGTGGGGGAAGTTATTGTTTTTAATGTAAAAGGTCATTTTTTTACCATTGTAAGATGTCAAGTAAGTGGCATTTTTATGAGCCCTTGTCAGATATCAATTATAAAAACATGACTTAATGGGTGTGATGGTCATCTTTGATTGTCTATTTTTAGGTCCCACTTTCCTCACCCCCTAGGAATTTGGGAGTCTAACTTTCAGACCATGATGCTGCCTCATGGGTCCTATTTTGACTTTTCTATTGTTAGGAGGTAGTGGAGTTTCATGGCAGATTCCAGATTTTTGTTTTTATACCTCTCACTTTTGGTTATTGAAGTTAGCTCTTCACTTTTTCTCTCTAATATGAGTGTTGTAGCTTTGAGAGACACAATTGTACAATATAATGTGTATTTGGTGCTTGGTGCTTGATTCTTATTGATTTCTACTTATAGTTAGTATTGAAGAGTAGGTGATGATTTTAAAAAATTTAGTTAAACATTGAAAAGTTTGTTTGTATACTTTTTGACTAAACTTCATTTGAAAACAATTTTCATGGTGTGTCATACCTCCATTCTTTAATTAGGGAAAAACAACCCATCATTTTCTCTTTTATTTTCCTTCCATATAAACACCACATAATAATAAAATTAACTACCCAACCAATGATGTCTCTCCTGTATCCTCTGAGATTGGAACTAATAAACAGTATAAAAAAATCTGAAAATGAAATGTGTGGTGAAGTTGCTAAATAAAAATCTTATCTACCCAAGATAATTTTATATTCACAGAGGCCAGTAATGTTTCCTTCATATTACATGTTGAATAGTCTTGTGTGCATCTTCATCAATCATGTTTACAAATAAGGCTTCTAAAGTTGAGATAAGAAATAGACACCCATTAATCATAATACCTACTTGGAGTACATATCTATTAAAAAAACATCATCCTTGATGCCTTCTGAATCATGCTTTTTGATACCGTTGTGGAATAAATCTCTACATCCACAAAGCTAGTTACTTGAGTCCCTACATTAGAAAATGAACATGAATTTTTGGGAGATCTTGTGGATCAAAAAATTCCTCACCTACCTTATAACATGACTATACTATTCACATCCAAAAAGTATTTGGTAAATATGATATAAAATTAGGTATGTAATAACCCTAAATAGATGCAGTAGTTTAAAGAGGGAAGCTGCCAAAGTGAAAATATATTGTGGCCATCCTTAAACATTATATATGAAGGAAAAAATTAAGCTGGAGAAAATTGAGACTTTAATTATTTAACACTTTTTACTTAAGATTTAGTGGTTAGTATGTGATATTTATAGCTGAAGGTATATTGTTTATGTGAAAGGTCAGCATATATGGGTATTAGCATCTCTATTTTAATATAGTGGATTATATTGTTTAGAGTAAGCATATATCTAAATTAGTGGCATCTTTTAGTTGAGAGTCCACTTACAATGGAATATTTTGTAAAATTGAACCAGTGGTGAAATTCAATTATGTTCAACCAATTGAACTACAAATTCACTAAAGCTTAATTGTGCTCAACCAATTGATCTACAATCCTTTGGAAAAAGACTATATTTTGTCTATTATTTCTTTGTAGGTATGGTGATTCACTTTGTAATCTACAAGTTTTTAATTAAAGATAAAATAGGTATTGAAGGGTCCCAAAACCTTGCATAGATGGATTTTGAGGGGACCCAAAACACAAATACAACCATTTGCAAAAGATAGATCAGTTACCAACAAAAACCCAAATAATAGTGAAAAAACAACAACCTTTCAGTTGTACATGTTATTCTACATGATATCATTACATTTCTTTATCTTTCTTACTATTGTTTAAGGCATTTTCATAGTGGGTCTACGTGAACTGAGGGATCCTACTATCTTTTCTTATTAAAATATTTTTCGATGGGATGAACCTTCCTCATTAGGGCATGACAACGTTGTTCACTTTTAGGGTAATACAATAAATGAAGTAAATTCAATCTATGGAAGATCTCCCATCCATTATTAAATTAAAAAATATATCATGTTCCAAAATATTTAGTTAAAGAAAAATGGTGTTATGTAATTCATGGAATTTATCTAAGAATCATATTTACAATGGGAGTGATAAATACATTAATGTATGGTATATCTTGTGAATGACATGGTTTAGACAAAAAATAATGTAGGAAAACAATTAATACTTGGTTAAACACTACAAATTCTTTGAAAGAACTTATAAACATTGCAAAATTTATGTGGTGTAGATATGATATGGTATTATCCCACTCTTAAGCATGAGGTTATTTTATTAAGCTAAATATTACACTCCCTTCAAGAAAAATATAAAATAGGATATTATTAGAAAATAGATGATATTAATTTATAGAGTCCTTATAGGAAGAGAATAATTGTACATCTATAATCTAATATTATTAGAAAATAGACGATATTAATTTATAGAGTCCTTATAGGAAGACAATAATTGTACATCTATAATCTAATATAATTATTTTATGAACTATGATATAATAGTTCTATTGAATGACAAAATGCCATGTTTTTTAACTTTAATAAAGCATACAACAACTTACATGTAAATCCAAATGGTTGGAGTTAGCTAGGTGGCTAGTGTAGGCCTAGTTTCTTTAATCATTCAAAAGGTTATGGCTATTAATTGTTCAAATTCAAATTGAAACATCTCTCGCTTGAAGGTATTACGTATACACCTAATATTTAGATTTCATGTATACTTTTCATACACTTCTATGTTGCCCAACCATGAAAAAGACAACTACAACATTAATTAGATCTTCCAAGGAGAAGTTGTTTTGAAACATTAGCAACAACATTTTGAGTTGTGGGTTTATTATCCATAGAAGGGTGATTCATGGCTTTTATTTATGAAAATGATTTCTAAAGATTTGGAATAGGGAATGGAAATCCATCAAATCATAATGGAAAATGTATTACTATCAAAATATTAAAGTTGGAAATGCCTTGGTAGAAATTTAGTAGATTCCCTACCTCATTTGGAGCATTTTTTGGCCCATTGTTTTATGTTATTATTAGGTTTTATAAATATATAATTTGATCACTTTGATTTAATTTAACTTTTTTATATTTGTATGGCATCCAATATGTATGGATGACCTTTGTGTTTTAGTATTTTTAATGGTGGGCATTCTTAGGTATGATGATTTTTAATGCCTTTGTATGATCATCATTATTAAATATTATTTTCTAAGGAATTTTTTAATTAGACATATGTTGATGTTTCATAGAATGGATTATTAATCATTACGATTATCTGTATTAAGGACCAAACAGGTTTTGAAGGGACTCAAAATAATTTTAAGATCTATAACCTACGTGAAAATGGCTATAATGAAAGGGCATCAATTAATATCATCCCTACCTAAAACAAACCACTAGTAGCCAAAATGATAAAAATAAGGAAGGACTCTAGCTACACACATGATGTCCCTCAGCCCCTAAAAAATGGCAAGGGATTTTAAAAGGCTCCCTCAACCTTGGAAAGGTTTTGACAAGCTCCCATAACTAAATATATACAAGCATCTACAAAAATAATTTTAATGGTCGAGCAACCAAATACAAAGGACATAAATAGGGGGTTTCGAAAGGATTCCTAAATCTTCAACAAGGAAAAAAATCTCTTAATAAATTTTTCATCTACACCATCATAGTCAAACTCAGTAAAAGCCAACACCATAACAAGAGAGTTCCCTCCACCTCAATATGAACATTAGTCAAGATAGAAGCCACTGACATAGTAGAAGGAACCTATCACAACAAGTGTGGAAAAGAGGGAGTGAGAGAATAATTGCACAACCACCAGAAAAACCTAACCCCAAACTCGGCCAAGAGTACTACACCCTAGAACCAACTACCACCTGTGTCAAAAAGAGCTAACAAGGAAAAGATCACTTGGATAAGATAGGGGAGGGAAACACAAGGATAACAATAAAGGCCATTCAGTGAAAACACCCTCAACCATTAACAACCACTAAGCCTACATCCACAAGCCAAGTGTCAATCAAGAAAAAAGAAAAATAAGATAGAAATGAACTAGAAAAGAAAGAAGAAGGGGAAGGGGGAAAGAACATCATATTCCTCCTCTTATAACACACACACACAAAAAACCACTTCCAAAAATACCTAAAATGAGAATTAAATCACCCCAATAGAATAGGTAAAAATAAATGAAGAATATACCAACATAGAGAGAAGGGGAAGGATGCCATGAGCATAATAATGCACAACCTCACAAAATGCTCAAAAGTAGCCACAGCCAATAACCCTATATGTAAGAGCTACCAAACATTTTCTCTGGCAAGAAAAGCATTAGGTTGAAGGAACACTAAAGAAGGAAGAGAAAGAAAGGGTGTAAATAACCAAAGCCCACCATCTTAAGAAAATAAAACCCTAACAAATCCAACAAATCACCATATACAAAGCCAAACACCCCAAAATAGAAGCCTCCCAACAAAGGAAAATAAAATCTTTAACATAAACACCAATATCTCTCTTCCAAGCAACCAAAGAAATATAAAAAACCTACAAAAAATATGGATCAAATAAAAAATGGAAGAAACCATGGAAGAGGTTTACAAACCACCAAGAAATAAAAGATGCTTCTAGAAGATAAACATTCAAATGAAGCCACTAAACCATGTTAAGAGAGGTAAGGAAGTTTGAATAAGAAATATTATAGTCAACCTTCAAAAAAACCAGCCTTTGAGCCTATATTAGATAATTTTTAGATCCCTCTTGATGGGAGAATGACATGCATAAAATAGAGCAACCACTTTATAACCTCCAAAGATATAATCTATAGCATTGGTATGCTCCAAGTCTAAGCTTCCATACATAATGAAAATAGATGAGGATGAAAGTAAAACACCCCAATCTGTTGCATCGATAGAAGCACCCAACATACTGACCAAAAGAGAGACTTCAAATCCCCTTAAGATAAAGTACCATGAAGGACAAGATTAAATTAGTTTATAAGAAAAAGTATCCTCCAAATTCTTTGTATAGGCACCACTGAAGTAGATGACTAAATACGCCATAAGAAAATATGGGATAAAAGTCCTAGAGTGATCCAATCCTTCCAATACACCAACACCTACATAGAAAAGCACAAAATGAAATACCTAAAGGCCAAAGGTTGAAGATCATCGAGATAGAGACAAATGCCCAAACAGAGTGTCAAATGACAAAAGAGGTATAAAAAATGGCACAAAGCACCGTGGACCCTAAAATAGGAAAGCCCACCACACTAGAGGAATAGAGACAACAACTCACTAGAAACCACGTTATAAACCATTAAAACCTCCATATCCTTAGGAAAAATCTGGAGTAAAAGCCATGAAGCCTCCAAATAACTATTATCCAAATGAAAATAGCTCCAAAAGAAGAAAACCACAAGCTAGGAGACACAAAAGATATAGGCATAGGGACAAAAGAACACATGTCTACTAAAATATTTAATATTCTCAAGAAGATCCCTATGAACAAGATGCCAAAGAGGATGTAGCCAAGAAAAGACACACCGAGAAATATCCTAGGAGGAGAAAGGGGACACAAATCCAAGAAGGAAAAAAAGGAAGGACAATGAAACCATCCCCATAACATCTCTGTCAACCAAAGCACAATCATTCTCATCCTTTTCCTCCCCATATAAATCTTCTTCAACTCCTCCCATGTTAGGAGTATCTACAAAGGTTCCCCTACAACACCCCAAAACCATATATTTTAAATTTCCACTCATCCCTCTCATTGCTCCCTAGATTATTAATAAATTAATTCATTAACCATTATTATTGTTTAAATTATTTATGCACATTTCGTAGTCTTGAGTATGTTAATTAGACTATTTTAATTAAAATTTTGTATTTATATACTCATGAATAGGAGTTTTAAATTGTTATGGCCTCTGAAATATTTTTTATACAAAATCAATATTATCTATATGTTTATGTTTCAGGAATTTGTAATACGTGTTTGGACAAATCAACCTAAAGAGAATTATGTTTAAGACAATTGCTTTTTAATTATATGATATTCTCATTGCAAATATAATTTATTTCCCAAATTCATCTCCTAGGGAGACTTCATAAATTAGATGTGGAAATCTAAGATATGAAATCACATGAAATTTATCCCCATGATTATGAGGTTATATTATTGTAATTGAGGATGTTTCATATGTGCATATTGGTGAAACATTAGGATGGATGTCTAGAGTCATGAATGGAGAGTGGCTCTAAATGGGGGTCAGGGCCATAAAGAGGCTACTAGGATAACCCATTGGTGAGTTGTTAAATAAGTGAAAATGTAATAAATGAAATGGTAGGGATGGGATAAATAAACATTAAATAAGATAATATGATGCCTCACCCATACCTTGAGTGCTTGATCAAACTAAGGATGGGAATGTGATGATGTGTGTTTGTGCATGAGACGTTTTGTGCAAGGACAATCAAAATTCCTTAGATTTATGAAATGATTGTTCAGTTCCACATGATTTTTCAAATGGGGGTTGAAATCTTGAGAGATTTCCAAGATAACCCATATTTAGGCACTATGATGACATTATCTCCTTCATGTTCATATAGAATCGAGTCCTGTGACAATTGAGTGGAGACATTTGATAGTACATTCTATTTGGTTATAATTTTTTTTTTCTTAGACCTTGTTGTTATTTGTTTCCTCTGGTTTATAGGAAGTCATATGAACATTGGAAGCTTTCTATTATTCTCATGGGGAATGATGTAATATTTTACGGGATACATTCATTATTAGGGTATCATGCTATTTTTATTTAAATGAATCTGCATCTAATTTGATGTAAGGACAATGTGAAATTTCTTATTTGATTTTGAAAGTATGTAGTTGTTATTGATTAAAGTTTAAGTGCTTCAATGTTAAGTAAGTGAGTGAATCTTGTGATGTTATCCACAATAGAAAAACTCAATGAATATAGATAGTGGTGTGTGTGTGTGTGTCTTTTTCTCGTGCTTGTTCTTCATTTCATGTATAATGTAATTCAATGTTGTTATGTAATGAATAATAATAAAATGTCAACATTTATATTATATTAGATGTTATTTCTCTTGGGTTCCTACTAAGGTGTTATATTTTAGGTGTATTAACTTATTCACATGACTTTGTTTGCTAGTTTATTTAGATTTCCTAGTATTTCTCTTAATTTTATCTGATTGTAAAAAAAGTGTAGGCATGCATTTACATTTAAATAATAACATAAAAATCAGTATGATATTTATTTAGTAACAAATGGTATCAAAGAGTATGATATTTGTATACTCTCTCAACTAGTGGGTTTAGATAACTAAAATCAACCACATCATAATGACACATCTAACATTACTACTTTTAATCCCAAGATAAGGCTATTTTAACCACACTCACAAAATCTTAGCACTAATTAATTAATAAAATTGATTTATTTAATTAACTAGGATTTATCCTTAGACATTCTCTCCATCATCCAATTATTTAAATGCATCATATTTATTTAATTGAAGTAACCTCACACATCTACTTTTTATCATTGATTAAATAATGGGACAATCATGTAACATCATGTATCCTGGTACATAATATCCTAATAAGTGGACAATCATAACCAACATAGAATTTTAAATAAACATAAATATAAGATATATTTCCAAAGTTCAATCAAATATCCATCAAATTATCCAAGCCAACCCTAGCTACCCATCTCCAACTACCTTCAATCCAAATTCAAGCTAACATTTAATTCCGACCATTCATCTAATAAAATGAATCATAGCCCTTCATCTACCAATCATTAACATTAAATCCCTCCCTCTCTTAAGCTTAAATTTAAATATCCTCTCATAGAATCATGGCCCTCCATTTTAAAGCAATCTCAGCCCTCCATCAATTACCATTAGATCGATGAATCAAACAAATCAATAATTTAAACAAAGGGTTTAGATGCAACAAAATTATGCTACAAAATGAATTATTTTTGTTCATTCTCAATCTTCACAATATTTAGGTCATGCAATATTTGTAAAATACAACACTATTTACATTTATTTTGTTCTATCAAAAGTGAATACATGAATAGATTGTATATTTAGTGCATGATTCTTATTGATTTGTACTTATATTTAGTAGTCAAGAGTAGTTGGTCATTTGAATTTTTTTTTTATAAATATTGAAAAAAATTCTTATATACTTTTGACTAAACTTCTTCTAACAATAATTTGTATGATGTATCTTACCTCCAGTCTATAAATATAAAATAATAATCGATCATCTTGTCTTCTATTTTCCTTCCATATAAAATCTACATAATAACAAAATTAACTATCCAACCAATGGTGTCTCTCCTATATTTTGTGTTATTAAGACTAATAAATGGTATAAAAATATCCAAAAATGAAATTTATGGTGAAAGTAGTTAAATAAAACATCTTATGTACCCAAGATAATTTTATATTCATGGAGGCCAGTAATGTTTCCTTCATATTTATTGATGATCTGATGTATAGTCATGTGTGCATCTCCATCAATCGTATTTGCAAATCAGGGTTTTCAACTTTAGAGAGAAATAGACACCCATTAATCATAGAACATCCTTGGAGAACAAATCTATTGCTCTGTAACTTCCCGCTCTATAACTTCCCACCCAACCCATTTTTCAAACTCAAGGCCCCCATGACTGCCTCCCCTAGGGGAGATGCCATCCCCCTGGTCGACCAGCCTACTAGTTCTAGACCCTAGGCTATTCCCGCGATATCCTCTGTTACGGGCCTAGCACCTGAGTCAATGGGGTTATCTCAAAAGGTGTCATTTCCTATTGGTACCCTGCTTTCTCCCTTAAAACCCAACTGGAAAGGGGTCCTTGTTAGAGATGCCCAATAATATTTGGAGGCTCTACTGGTGGATTTCATTCTGACTGAGGAGGGTGTTGAACTTTCACTCCTAGATTTAGTTGTGAATCAAATGATGGTGGACTTTCAACTATATTTAGCTAGCCAGTTCTTCAACTTTCACCCTACCATTGAGATGGTGAGGAAATGGGTGACTATTTAGTGGAAGATCAAGGGTTCTGTCCTGGTTTTAGCTATGCTGGGAGGACTTTTTATGTTTAAGTTTACCACTCTTGAGGAGCTTTCCTATGTGTTGGTAAGATCATGGGTCTATGGAAAGCATTTCCTAGCCCTCACAAAATGGAAACCTGGATTCAATTCGATGACAAACCTAACTAGAACGGCCCTAGTTTGGGTCTACCTCCTTGGGCTCCCTCTTGAGTACTGGGATGAGTAGGTCTTCAAATGGATTGGAGACTCCTTTAGCTCTTTCATCACTGTGGACCAGGTGACTTGATCAAAGTCCAGACTAGTTTTCACCAGATTTTGTGTAAATGTTAACCTGAATAAAACCCTGCCCAACTTTATCATCTTGAAATCAAAGCTGGGCAGATGGACACAAGCTCTGGTGTATGACAATGCTACCTTATTTTGCCAAAATTATGATAGTAGGGGTCACACTTGTGAGACTTTCACATCCTCCAAAATGGGAAAAAAAAAAGAGAACAAAGATAAGGGTGTGGCTAAGGGTCCTCCCCTCTTAGGTGAAGAAGAGAAGGTGGAATCTAGGCCACCCTTGGTGACTAACGAACCCAAAATTCTTGTTATTGAAGACCTGGCCCTAGAGGAAGGAGAGATCATCCCCACCCAAGAGTTGAAGGAAGGATGCCCTGACCTGGAACCGTTTGCATCCATGGAGGAGCCTGTTATCTAGATGGTGGAGGAACTATTAATAGGCACCTTGAAGCCCTCCCCCTAGAAGAGTTAGTGACTAGCCATACTATGGTGGAACGACCCACCATTGTTGTGGATCTGGTGGTGCAATCTCCAAAGCTAGATGCTAAACCCCCCATAAAGCTGGTAAAGAAGAGCCCCTCCAGTTCCTTGGATTTAGAGGATGATGAGGAGGAATGGAAAATGCAGAGGAAGAAAACCAAGCCTAAAAAGGCAGATGTGGGAATGGAAACACCAAGGGGTAGACCTTTAGACATAGAAAGAAGATCATGAGGAACCATAAGGGATGTTGGAGGAGGTAAGCAGAAAACCCTAGAATCTAGCTTTTAAAGTAAGAAATGAATTGTCTTTCTTGGAACATGAGGGGACTGAACAACTCCCTTAAACAAAGTGTTGTCAAACACTACATTTTTTACCTCAAGCTTGATGTTCTTCTTCTCCAAGAGGTCAAGATTTTAGCTAGTAACTTCACTATCCTAGTACCCAAGCTCTGGCCGGCGGTAGCCTTTCTCTATTCTAAAGCTGTGGGGGAATCTGGGGGTATTGCCACACTCTGGAACCCCAATAGGTTATCTGGTCTGCTAGCTGCTTCTTCTCCCAACTACCTTGCTGCCATTTTTAGGAAAAATGGGTCTGAGTGGACTACCTTTCATATCTATACTCCTAATACCCACTTGGGTAGAGCTTCTCTGTGGGTTGATCTTGGCCACCTTCTGGATCAAGACTGCTCTATGAATTTCCTGCTGGGTGGTGATTTCAATACCCCCCTTTACCCTTTGGAAAAGTGTGGGGGTCTAGTGGATTACTCTGATAGCATGGGGGAGCTGGCTCAATTTATCTCCTCCACAAGTCTTTCTAACATCAGTATGAAAGGAAACCCTTTCACCTGGTCCAATAATAGGAAAGGACCCCACCTCATCTAGGTGAGACTGGATCATGCCCTAGCCACCCCTTCATGGGACCTCTACCTGAACTCCTCCCTATCCTCTCTCCCTAGAATGACATTGGATCACAACCCCCTTCTCCTCTGTTGGTTCGACGCCCCCAAGGTTAGCCTGAATCCCTTCAGATTTGAAATTATGTGGTGCTCTAATCCATCCTTTAGGGATCAAGTGAAATTTTGGTGGAAGACTAATATCAAGGGTACTGCTATGTTCAAAATAGCCCAGAAGCTTGAAATTATCTGTAGGGAGGTTAAAGGATGGAGCAATCATAACTTTGGTGACTTTTGTAAAGAAAAGATGGAACTATCTAGAACCTTACATTCCCTCCAAACGTAGTAGACTATTGGTAACTTCCCCCCAGGTCCAAGTTGAGGAGGAGCTGACTAGGAACAAGTGGTAGGAAACCTTGAAAAGAGAAGAAATCTACTGGAAGCAAAGATCCCGTGTCTAGTGGCATACTAAAGGTGACAAGAACATGCCATTCTTCCATAGGCTCACATGAATCCATAAAAGAAGAAATACTATTGCTACTATTAAGGATGAAGAAGGGAAAAAAGTCAAGGAAAAGGATAGGATCAACCTAGTGGTGGTCAACTACTTCAAGGAGCTGTATTCTAATGTGGGTTCTATCTTCCCAAACAGCATCCAAAATCAACTCTTGGACCACATCCAAAGTGCTATAACATTCAATTACAATAACATGCTCATGGAGCGGGTCTTGGATGATGAGGTTAGGAAGCTAGTTTTTTCTATGGGAGCTTATAAAGCCCCTGGTCTAAATGGCTTTCCCCCATCAATCTTTTAGGAGTATTGGGACATTGTGGGGACAGATGTTATTCAGGGGGCCAAAGACTTTTTTAGGATGGGTCACATCCTCAGGCAACATAATTAGACCTACATAGTGTTGGTCCCTAAGCATGACAATACTACCACTATGATGGATTTTAGGCCCATAAGCCTATGCAATACTTTTTATAAGATCCTCACCAAGATCTTGGTTGGCAGAATCAAGCCTCTACTAGACAAGATTATAAGCATGACTCAAAAAGGCTTCATTTTGAGAAGACAGATCTTGGATGCGGCCATAGCCACTCATGAAATAATCCACTCTATGGATAGAAGCAAAATTACAGGTATGGCTTTTAAACTAGATATCTCCAAAGCTTATGACAAAGTTAATTGGTCCTTTCTGATCAAAATTCTTGCTAAAATGGGGTGTAATGAGAAAGTCATCTAGATCATTCAAGAATGTACTCAAACTGCCAGCCTTTCTATTCTTGTGAATGGATCCCCTAGTAGTTATTTTAAACCTGAGAAGGGTCTTAGACAGGGGGACCCCCTCTCCTCTTACCTTTTTATTATGGTGGTTGATGTGATTAGCAGGAACCTTTGTATGTTGTCTGCCACAAGGAGAATAATGGGCATCAAACCTACCTCCAGTAGTCCTTAGGTGGTTTTAGAATAGTTTGTGGATGACACCTTCCTCTTTGGTTATTCCTCAGTTATTGAGGCCAGGCAGTGGAAACAAATTCTGGAAAGTTATGCTTGGGCTTCAAGGTAGTGCATCAACTATCAAAAGAGTAGGCTGTTCTTCTTTAACACCCCCATAGAGACACAAAATAAGGTGCTTCAAATCCTGGGCTTTCTGGTGGCCTCTCTCCCTTCTACTTATCTTGGCCTCCCCCTTACTATTAAAGAGGTGTCCCAAGATTTCTAGAATTCCATCCTGGAAAGAACCCAGAAGAAACTTGCTGGCTAGAGGGGGAAGTTTCTGAGCAATGCTGAAAAGCTACAACTCATGGCCACCAGTCTCCAAGGAACCCCTATCTACTTCCTTTCTCTCTTTAAAATCAGAGGCTGCATGGCGAACAAACTTGAAAAGATACAAAGGACTTTTTTGTGGGCAAGATTTGAAGAAAAAAAGAGGATGTCTCTAGTGAATTGGGATACTGTCTACCTCCCAAAGACAATGGGTGGCCTGGGGTTAAGGAAAATTGGGCTGATGAATAAAGCCCTTACCACAAAAGTGGCCTGGAAGCTTATAGAAGGAAAGGAATATTGGTGCAAACTTATGGAAGCCAAATACCTCCAAGTACACCCCTATAGGAGAATGTTCCAAGATGGAAACCTCCCCAATGGCTCCAAACTATGGATGAACATATGAAAATGTAGGACCCTTCTCTCTAAAGGTTTTCTCTAGTAAATTGGGAATGGAAGATCCATAAGGTTTTGGAATGACAACTAGATAGAAAACCAACCTAATTTAGGCTACAACTTCAAACCCCTTATGGATCACATCAGACCTATCTTGGGTAACAGAGCTTCTAACTATATCACTGGCAGGGGTTGGGAGGACATTCCTAGGTGGTTAAGGAACAAACTGGATCTGCAACATTCAACCAAGGACCTCATGGAAATTACTACTAAGGTTAGAATCTTGGGTCTTGAGGACTCAATTATCTAGGCCCCCACCCAGGCTGGTACTTTCTCTATCAAATCAACTCATAATCTACTTTTGAAGGAGGTGGGTAACTAAAAGGACTGGAAGAAGGTGTGGATTCCCCAGCTCACCCCTAAAATTAACTTCTTCTGTTAGACCTTAATGCATGGTAAGGTCCTAACCCAGGATAACCTAATAAAGAGGGGCATCCCCATGGTGAATAGATGTATTCTATGTAAGAAGGAGGAGGAAACTATGAACCACTTGTTCATCCACTGTGACTATGCCTCCAGGTTATGGCATGGAGTTATAGGAAAGTTAGGTATCACATGGGTCCTAGACAAAGAAGTGCATCAATTTAATAACTAGAGAGCCCCCTTAAATCACCCCATCCTCCAACTCTTCTAGCATTTCCTAGCCCCCACATCTGCTGGGCCATTTGGAAGGAGAGGAACAATAGGATCTTTAGAGAGGAGAGTATCAATTCTGACACTTGCCTCCACATTGGAACTAAGCTCTTATGTGAAAATGTTAGGATGGCCAAATGGAAGCTCTCTCCCTACCCTCCTGCTGCTTGGGAAGTTAGTTTTACTTAAAGGTGGAACATCCTTGTTGAGTTCTCTAGGTTTGATGATGCTAAAAAAATAGCTAGAAAAGCCACCAAATGGGTGGCCCTGCCCAGAGGATGGATTAAATTAAATTTCAATGGGGCAAAAAATAATATAAGCCAAGGTGGGGGTGGCATCTTGAGAGATCACAGGGGTGACTGCCTACTAGCCTATACCGGTCCTATCAACAATAGCATGGTCACCCAGTCGGAGGGCATGGCTCTTCTCTGGGGGATTGAATTTGCAAAACATTTGAATGTCAGGCAGCTAGCAATCAAGGGGGATTCCATGGTGGTGGTTGAGGCTGTCAAAAGTAGTGCTAGTGTAGGGTGGTAGGCCAGACCTATCATTAGGGAGATCGGTGAGCTGATGTGTAGCTTCCAGAGCACCACCATAACTCACACATACAGGGAAGGGAATTTCATTGCTGACTCAATGGTGACAATGGGCCTAAGGCAAGCTAAACTCAGCAATTGGAGGGTGGTTTGTGATTTACCCCTGGTGACTCAGCAAATCATTGGGGGAGAAATGAATATCAAATTTTAAATGTGCCAGGATACTTTATTCATTGTGAATCCTCACTGGATCACGTGCTGGCATGTCCCAATGATTTTTGGGATTATGGAAAAGAGAACCCTTTTTCCCATAAAGAATCATAATTACCCTTTAAATGTGTCGAGTAGATACTATCTAAATCAAAGGGCTTACTTGGCCAAAGAGGACACCAAGTGTATCCTTGCTATTATTACTATTAATGGCACCTGGAGATCTATTGGATTTGGTAGTACGGAGCCCATTTCCCAAAACTTTTCCCAAAACTTGTAGTTTAAGTTATATTCGAGGATTTTATGTAATTGCAAAGGGTTTATCAAGTCTTGCAGAGATACTCAGCTCTATGATTATTAGCTTATTCTGGTGAAGGAGGGGCTGAATATTGAAATGGGAGGCAGCACTCTCCACATTGAACTTGATAAAATTGATGAAATCTTCTCCATAGATGCGCTGGTGACTCATTACTGCAAGGAGAGTGGCATTTGGGGCTTCATGGAAGTGCGAGCATGATGAACATATATCCAAATAGTTCATGTCATCTTGGAATAACAAAAATGTCTCTATCGACGGTATTAATTTCCAGCTGAACGAGGAAGTGATAGCTAAGGTGACTTGGCTATCCATGAAGGGGAAAAAATATAAGAAAACCAGTCAAACCCTAGACCCAACTAGCCTTAACTAGTTCTTCAAGGATGGTGAGATACCAGTGAAAAAGTAGGGGGGTTTCAACAGGGATCAGATGCCAGATTTGTGGCCAAAAATATGCCTCATTGTGATGAAATACTTCACTTTGGAAGGTAAGTTCACTGTCTTCTACTATTACCACTTTCCATTTCTAAACCACATGAGGAACAAAGATTTAATATTCATCCCCTTCTTCCTGCTGCACTCCATTGAAATAAACATCCTTGACATCAAGGAGAACCCCGATAAGCAAATGCCTATCCTTCACCAGGGCCTCCTCCTCTACCTTTATCAATTCCACAAAGCCATTTGTCCTGCACCTCAGCCCCCCTAGTTATCTAGGAAATGAAATAGTAGGATTCCCTAGCCAAAATTGAAACCCCACCCAGTCCTCCTCCCTTTTTGTCCATATTACCCAAGAGACTATTCCTGGTACCAAAGAGGGTAAGAGTTAGAAAAACTATGTCAAAAATCCATTTCTCAGGAAGGATGCCCAGGATGTGTCTTATGTTTTTGAGTCTGAGGATATCAAAAATAGGAAGGAGGATGATAGTACCCTGGAGACTGATTGTAAGGCCAAAAAAATATATATATATTGGAAAGCCAGGTCAACCTAGAGGTGGACTTGAGTGGGTCGGGTAGAAGGAGGTCTAATAGACTGGCCAAAGAGCAATGCAAACCTAAACTGCTAGAAATGATGACTAAAGAGCTTTCCATGTCTGATAAGGACTCCCAATCCACTGAGTCCATGAATGATTCTTCAAAAGACCACATGAGCCCCCCTCATATCCCTACTCCTGAACCTCAACCTACCATGGAAGCCCCCTTCATCTCTTCCCCGTCCCTAAGCCCAGCTCACAATCTGCTGGAGAAGCACCCTTCCCCTGTCCACAACACTGAAGCCCTGGAGGATGAAACAATCTCAAAGGGACTCTTAAGATGAGGTTTGAGAAGCTAGACAAGGAGATTGTTGAGATAAAGAATAAGATGCAGAAGCTGATGAACCAATGCAGGCTAACCAATAAATTTGGTTTGAAAATTATGCATGCATTGGTGATGACTCTTTGTCATTTGTAGGATAAGCTGGCGGGTGGCACTCTAGAAGTGAATGAGGACAACAAGGACCTCCTATTTTTGCAGGAAGAATGGGTGACTACTCTGCTGTCTAAGCAGTTGGGCGGATATAATTAGCTCGGTTCCTATGTTTTGGTCAATTTTGAAAGGGTTTAACCCTAGGTCCCCCAGTTTTGTGAATGGGGTTTTTATTAGCTTTTATTGCTCTCTGGATAGCCTTTTGTGGCTTTTTATTGATACTTTACTTGATACTTTACTTGATACTGTTGATACTAGATACTCTGGGTTATTTCAGATTTAGTAAGGTGACATTTGTTTTTGATAGAGGTATATTAGAACTGTTGAACACTGTTATCCTGTTACTGTTGCTTGACTGGTTACATTAATATGTTGTTAATGTGCTATTATTCCTCTATTATATGGGCCAACACCCTTTTGCTACTTTTTTCTATCAAAAACATATCTATTCAAAACATCAACCTCGATGCGTTATGACTCTTGCTTTTCAATACTGTTATGGAATATATCTGGTTACTTACTACTTTAGAAAATGAGCATGACTTTTTGGTAGATTTCCTTGATAGAAAAATCCTCACTTACCTTTTAACAGGGCACAATTCACATCCAAGAGTATTTGGTAAATATGGTATAAAATTAGGGTATGCAATAACCCCAAATGGATGTTGAGGTAAAAAAATTACGGCTGCTAAAGTGAAAGTATATTTTTAATATAATATCTGAGTGTATATTGCCATCTTTATTTTTATAGAGTGGATTATAACATTTAGAATAATCATATACCTAAATTATTGGTCTCTTTCGATTAAGGATTCGCTTGAAGTAGATATTCAATCAAATTCAGTCCATTTGAAGTAGATATTTCATCAAATTCAGTCCACTTAGAGTAGATATTCCGTCAAATTCAGCTAAGGGTTAAACCTAATTGTATTTGACCAATCGAGATATAAATTCACTAAACTTCAATTGTGCTCAACTACTTGAACTAAATCCCTTTGGAAAAATATTATATTTTGTGTATTATTTCTTTGTAATTATGTGATTCACTTTGTATTCTACTTGCTTTGTATTAAGGATAAAATAGGTTTGGCAGGGCCCCAAAATGTTGTATAAATGAATTTTGAGAAGACCTAAAACACAAACATAGCCACTTGCAAAAGATAGATCATATAACAATAACAACCCAAGTAATTGTTGAAAAATAACTGTCATGCCCATATTTCCTTAAGCAAAAACACAACTAATTTTTTTTCAAATATTAATATATATGTGTATGTTAAAAGTGTATAGCTTGCTAAGATTTCTTCTAAATATATTTTACAATAGTAGTACAAGCACTAGTATGGACAGATTATCACAGGAAACATAAATAAATAAAGAACATTACTCTACCTTCAAGTTATAGCTACAATCAAAGAGATACAACATTAATCATTTCTTATTCTTTTTTTTTATTTCAACTAGGAAGCATGTGACCACTTTTTACACACACTACAAATTTTCATAGCCCTAGCCTGGTCCAACCAAGATATCTTGAAAAACCTACAAGAAACAAAATTGACTAGCAAAACCATGGTACTCTCCTCCCTACCATATGGCATCATGAGACCTCGTAGGTCCTAGCCAACCCCCGAGCAAGGGGAAATCAAGCCAACAAGAAACACCCATACATCCCTCAAAAATCTCATCAACACATAAAGGAAACAATTTCAACAAGAACAACAAAGTAATCTTCACATTTACAAAAGAAAAACAAGAAACATGCTCTTAACAAGCTCATGATTCTCTTACTACTACAAAGGAATGAAAATAACACAACACAAGATCATGATACTATAACAACAATACAACAAATTCCTCAAAAAACACAACAACACTAAGATCACAAATACTACACTAAGGAAATGACAAGATTTTGCATACAAAAGATAAACTTGCAAGAGAGCTATTTCCTCTCATCATGAAAACAAAAACAAATAAACAATAATGAATGTGCACCAACCTAAAATCCAATTCTTAATGAAGAAGGTTGTAGAAGAGCTATCCCCTTTCCAAGGTTCTCCAAAACTAGCTAAGTCTCCAAAACTAGAGAGTGGGTGTCCACCCAAAACCTTCCCCCAAAACTCCTACTCAAAGGGATCTTTCACCAAACCCTCATTAATGGGTATGGTTCATGGAGTACTCCCATCTCTCCTTGTCTCCCTTCATAAATGAGGTGGAGACCAAGAATGGGGAAAGAGGAATGGCCTTGTCCTCCTATTGGATGGTCTTTCCAAGGTGAGTCCCCCAAGAGTGGATTTTCGTCCATCTTGGAAAACCCACTTTTGGGAGGTCCCCCAAGTCAAAAGTAAGGTGTCCTATAGTCAAAAATTCCCCTTACCCAATGGTCTATCAAGGGGACTTGTCATTTTTGTGCTAAAGACTACCCAATGTGTCCACATGAGTCTTCAAAACACACTTCTAGGCTACCCTATAGATTTGACATGGATGTGACTCTTCCTTGGCTCTCTAATCAAGTGGCTCTTCTTGGGAAGGAAAACTAGGTGACCCTTCAAGCTTCCCAAGAGACATGGCAACACATCACTAGCACAAGGAAAACATTTCACAACACACTTGACATGTCACATATAAATTCACAAGATATAAAAAGAAGAAATAAATTAAAGTACACACACACACACACATTCACTTCATGAAATAAAAGACATCCAAAATGAGCTCTTGTCTCCCTCTAGACATGACCTTGGTGTCATGGGAGACACAATACATGTTAGCTTGACTCCCCCTAAATTCCATGCTTTTATCCCTGCACACTCGAGATAATATCAGTAATTCCAATAATATGTCATGTATATAATCCAATTAAAGCATCATATAAATCCATTTGTACATATACAACAATTAAGTCTACATCCACATCACCTCATTCTTATATATAAATCTACATTTCTCCAAATCCAAAATTGATCAAACTATATATATAGTAATTGAAAATACCTCCTAACCAAGTTTCATAGCTCAATTCCACATAGTCCATATTCCTTTATACTCTCTAACTCTAAAGCATATCATAATTTTCATTTATTTAAATTACCTCAATTTATCTGCATCAAGTCGCACATATCAATATAAGATCCAAGATCTTAGTTCTATATCCTTTCATTTATCTCATAACTATAAGCAAGTAAAACATAACCCAAATAAGATGTAGTACCAATGCACCAGGGCCTTCCATCAAATCAGGTCAGAATGTATTATCTTGTAATAACATTATCTCAATTTAACACATGGTACTCAATCATTAGGTTCATATCCTAGAATACACAATGCTATCTTAAAACAAGGTGGTCCTTAACCCATGATAAACATTGGACCTAAAAACATAATTACCTACTATGAAATCATCCCATAATACAATTTGTCTTGGATCCCTTCTTTATTAATTTTGAGTATGTTTCAAGAAGACAAGTCATGAAGATGGTTGTCTCGAGGTTATTTCTAATCCATCTTGTATTTAATTATTGATCCTATTATGTCTTTAAAATCTACAACTTCACTAATCAAGTTGGTTAATAGTGAGGACATGTCAAACTCAAAAAGTTTCTATACTTCCTTAAGCTTAACTTAGTCTTGGTTATGCTATTGTACTTCAACCATTGACACTATTGATTCAAAAATCTCTATTGTTTAATTACCATAGATTTTCTTTTCTCTAAAATGTCTCAACACTATGCATGTTAAATTGGCACATACTATTAATCATTAGGGGAATATTCCAATCCTCATAAGCTTCCTAATAATAATTTAGATAAAATTTCCAAGCATCCTAGAGTAACATTAATACTATCATGTTAGCACAAGTATACATCTTCATGTTCTAATACCACAATAGTTAGCCAACGTAATATTACTTCAAAACTATATCTTAAATTAACATATTTCATGAATCCATTTGAAGATGAAATCTATTCTAATTAAGTTGACGAACTATAGTCAAGATATCTAATTACTTTGCATAAAATCTATGGAAAGTTTTGCAAGAAATAAAAATAGTGCTTACCAGAGCCTTCTTACCAAGATGAGGGAAATGGAGGGGTCCTACAATAACCTTTGTATTCTACATATTGTACTAGGTATCAATAGATTTTGTTATCTTGTTACTATTGTTTGAAGCATTTGCATAGTGGGTGTAGGAGATCTAAGGGATCCTCCTAACCTTTCTTATAAAAATGATGTTTAAAGAAGACCTTTGAAATGTATATAAGTTATTAATATGAATTATGTATTTTTTGATCTTTTTAAATCTAAGTTGTAAAGTTATTATTGGATCTACATATGTACATGTATTCAAATTTAATTACTTTTTGGTAGCATGAGCTTATCAAGCCTAGGATGAAAGTTTTTCTTTGTAATAAATGAGTATTTTGCTATAGTTACCTCTAGAAGGTGATTTTGATATGCTTTTATAGAGTGGTTCATAATTTCATAATAGTCTTGGATCATTCATCAAAATAATATTTACAGAACTTTATCTAGTGGAAGAGCTTTCATCCATTCTTAAAATAAAAATAGTTTATATTTTTTATTAGAGGAAGACTAGTATTAATGGGACCAGAAATACAAGTTTAAACAACATGAACAAATATCATGTAAAAAAGATAAGCTATAGTAAAATGAAAGAAGATCCAAATGCAAAAAATAGAAAAAAAGAGGGTAATGAGACCCCTAACCAAGCTACATAAATAGAACTAGTTCTTCATTTTTCCTAATGATATAAGCATTGGTATCCTAACTTTCATAAATATATAATTTTACATATATTTAGTGAAAAAATAAAAAATGGTGAAATTTAATTCATGGAATTTGGCCAAGGATCATATTTACCATTCTATAGAAAAACATATTAATGTATGGTATATCTTGTGAATGAGATGGTTGAGAGAGAAAACAATCTATGAAAAAATAAAACTTAGTTAAACACTGCAAATTCTTTAAAATAACTTATAAGTATTACCAAAATTATGTGGTGTAGATATGATATGGTATCATGCAACTCTTAAGCATGAACTTATTTTCTCATGCTAATATTAGAAAATAGGATCTAATATTAGAAAATTGTTGATATTAAGGCATAGAGAGTCCTTGTAGGAAGAAAATATTTGTACACCTATAATATTTTAATGTTTAATGAATTATGATAAAATATTTTTGTTGACTAACACATGGCAATGTCATAATACTAAGTTCTAATACAACATATATTTTTTTACATGTGATTATTTTGTCACAAGAACCATAATTCATCTAGAAGAATCATTGATTGTGTGGAGCTCAAGACAAACAATACTATAGAGAGAATTTTTAAAAAGGGCCAAGTTACCCTATATATTGAAAAAATCCATTGTTGGGATCCTAAGGTCACAATGATGTTTGTAAAAGGCTATAAAGATGGAAAATTTTCCCTATTTGGAAAGAAGTTCAATATTGATGAAAATCCCATCATCAATGTCACTAGTATTTTTACCAAGGGAACAAGATTATTTAGTTATAAGAAGCTTTCAGACATGGCCATCAAGAAATTCTCAAAAGAGGGAAAGGAGAGAAACAAGTTGGTCAAAGCATCTAAAAGAAGTTATGACACTTCTTAGATTAAGTTGGTCTAGCATGTAGTCCTCAAGGAAATTGTCAAATACATTACTTTAGATAGACACTTTACTAGGGCTTTTGGTCACAACTTTACTAATATTAATCATTTTAGGCAGAAGGCTAGAATTTTTCTTCCTTACTTCTTGATTTCTTTGGTGAATTCTAGTATTAGGGATCATAAGAGGAACCCTAAGAAGAATCCAATTATTCATGAGGGTTTATTATTTCTTATTTATGGTAATTTGGAGTCCTTTCCCTCTCCATCAAATTCTTCTCCTATTTCAATTTCTGATATTGCAGTTGTGTTCAAGTTATTCAGAGGAGGGGGAATGGGAAAATACCCTGGATGACTCAAATTAGGAACCCTGGAAAAAGAAAGGGGGTTAAAAGTGAAAAGGAACATTTATATCAACATGGAAGACTTGGCAATGACCTCTTCATTTAGGTGAAAGTGCAAGCCCCCAACCGATACCTTCCTCTTATCCTATGAGGACATGAATTGCTTGTATGTTAATCATTTTCTTTTAAGTGAAATTTAGTATTTGTGTACTCATAAATAGGAGTTTTAAATTGTTATGGCTTCTTAAATATTTTTTTAATACAAAGTTAATATTATGTACATATTTTTGTTTCAAGAATTTTTAATGCATGTTTGAAGTAATGTACCAAAAGAGAATTGTGTTTAAGATAGTTGATTTTTGTTTATATGATATTCTCATTGTTAATATAATTTATTTTTTCTAAATTTGTCTCCTAGGTACACTTCATGAATTGGATGTGGCAATCTTAGTTATGACATAGGAGAAAATTTACCTCCATGATTATGAGTTTATATTAATGTAATTAAGTATGTTTCATATGTACATATTGGTCAAACCTTAGGATGGATGTCTACAGTTATCAAGGCAGAGTGGCTCTCAATAGGGTTCAAGGCCATAAAGTGGCTATTAAGATAATCCATTAGTGGGTTGTTAAATAAGTGAAAACCTAATTAATGAAATGAGATGGATGGGATAAATAAACATTAAATAAGATAATATGATGCCTCACTCATACCTTGAGTGCTTGACCAGACTAAGGATGGGAATGTGATGATGTATGTCCTTCCATGAGACATTCAGAGCTGACATAATCAAACTTCCTTATCTTTATGAAAGGATTGTTCAGTTCCACATGAGTTTTCAGATGGGGGTCAAGATCTTGAGAGACTGCTAAGATAACCCATATTGATCCAGTATGATGACACTCTCTCCTTCATGTACATCTTGAATCTAGTCCTATGTATATTGAGTGGAGACATTTGATATTGTTCTAATTGATCACAATTTTTTGGGTTATTATTTTTTTTCTTGGCCCTTGTTGTTGTTTGATTCTTGTGGTTTTATGGGAAGGTGTATAAGCATTGGAAGGTTTCCAGTTCCCTTATTTAGTGTTTCAATGATGCATTATATTTACGTATCTATCTTTCCTTGTATTATAATTAAAATTTATATTGGTCAAATAAGATTCTCCTCATGGGGTTTGATGTATTATTATAGAGGACACATTCTTGATTGGGGTGTCATGTTATTTTTTTAGAATGAATGTGCATCTCATTTGATGTAAGGACAATGCCATAATTTTTATTTAATTTTAAAAGTATGTAGTTGATATGGATTAATGTTTAAGTGCTTAAATGTTAAGTAGGTGAGTGAATCTTGTTATGGTAATGCCAATAGAAGACCTCAACAAATGTATAGTGGTGTGTGTTCCTTTTGATCGTGCTTGTTCTTCATTTCATATATAATGTAATTCAATGATGTTATGCTATGAATAATTAAAAATGTCCTTAATTGCATGTTATATTAAATGTTAGTCTCTGAGATTCCTAGTGGGGTTTCACATTTTAGATGTAAATTACTTCATTGACATCACTTTGTTTATTGGTTTTCTTAGATTT
Source organism: Chamaecyparis obtusa (assembly GCA_027943335.1). NCBI lineage: Eukaryota > Viridiplantae > Streptophyta > Pinopsida > Cupressales > Cupressaceae > Chamaecyparis > Chamaecyparis obtusa. Next base: position 31,506 of record BSBK01011265.1, on the reverse strand, counting down.
CCTATTATTTCTTTTAATTTTGAAAGTGTTACAAAATTGTAGGCATGTGTTTAATTAAATAATAACATGAAAATTAATATGATATTTATTTAGTAATAAATGGCATCAAAGAGTATGATATTTGTATACTATCTCAACTAGTGGGTGTAGATAACTAAAATCAATCACATCATAATGAAACATCTAATATTACTGTTACCCAAATTTTCATATGCATTCAAATTTGGCTGAAAACCATACCCAGCCCTCTATTTTTACAATGTCTACCATCCATGAAATTTTCATGAATTTATTCCATGTTCTCTGGTCTCTGCAAATTTGTTATCTCCCTAGTCTGCAGTTGAAAAATTTCATAAAACTAGCTGTTGGTGTTCGAAAATTAAAAAAAACCCTAAGCCTTGTTATATTTTCATGTTACCTTTTTGTAAACTTAAGTCATCCAATTTGCACATGCCTACATAAACCCTTCAGTCACCAAGTCTTTGATTCCTAGCGGTTAGCTCCTTAACACTCAGCGATCCCGCAAGCAGTTACCGTTTAGGTTGGCAGTCTTAGTTCATCGATGGTTATGTTTTAAAATATATCCGCTAGCTGTTATATTTCAAAATTTGAATGCTTTCTGCTAGTTTTGCTAGGATTTTGTGTTATTTCAGCCATGCATGACGTCGGTTATCTTGAGAGTTTAATTCTTAGGATGGTTGTGGTTGAGAGGGTGATGGAGGTGACCGCTGGTCGGTGTTGCAGGGTATTGTGTCATGTTCCCACACTGAGAAGTGATGAAAAGAGTTGTTGCCACCTTTGCAAGCAGTACCTCTTCTAGGGAAATAAGATTAGATTTGAATCCTTCATGGCTTAGTGGAGTTGCAGGTTCATAATTATAGAAGAAAAGAGAGGTTCACAATTGTAGAAGAAAATCATCTTTTCTTAAGGGTCATCCATGGTATCAACTCTACCCTCTATCTTATACAATTGTAAAATTCCCATTGATAATACAAATATTGCAGAGGTATTTTGTGACAATCCTTCATGTCCCTATGCTTCCTTGTTTGGATTATCTCTTATTGGATCAAAGTATGTGCATGTTTTTAATGATATTTTACAGTTCCTGATCCCTCTTGGTTTTTGTAATCTTATGTGTTACTATGTTTGATCTGATTTGGATGTTCTTGTGGGTATACCTCAGCCCCCTTAATAGTCTTGTCTCAATCCTACACCGACTTGTAGAAATGAATGTCTGTTTGCAAGTCATAAGTTGTGTCTTATTCTTAGGCCCTCTTATGAAATATTTATGCAAGCCTATTCAGTAAGTTGTGACCTACTAGACCTGAACTTTTCATTGATTTTGTTCCTACATGTTCAGATCCAAACCCTAGTTTCGGTGCATCACCTAGTAGGTAGTTTTCATTCAAGTCATTTCCCTTACAAGCATTCCTTCTATCCCTTTCCCTCCAAAAGTTTTACTTTCATGTCAAGAAGCAAATTAAGGTGATTATCCAAGAGGAACTAGCCTAGAACCTAGAGGTCTCATCTCAATTAGCATAGGTCCCACAACCTGGAGATGATTCCCATGTTATACTAGGTTATCAAGACTACGAGAGCTTGAGACAAGGGTGCAAACTTAGTGTATAAAAATTACTACTTTCAATACAATGATAGGGCTATTGTAACCAAACTCACATAATATTAGCACTAATTAATTAATAAACTTGATTGATTTAATTAACTAGGATGTATCCTTAAACATTCTCTCCATCATCCTATTATTTAAATGCATTGCATTTATTTAATTGAAGTAACATCACACATCTACTTTTTCTTGTTGATTAAATTATGGGACAATCATGTAATGCCATGTCTCCTAATGTAATACCCTAATAATGGGACAATCATGTCACACCTAGAATTTTAAATAGAAATAAATATAAGTCACAAGTCCAAATATAATTCAATGCCCAATCAAATATCCATCAAATCACCCAAACCAACCCTAGCTACCCATCTCCAACTACCCTAAATCAAAATTCAAACTAACTTTTAATCCCAACCATTCAATTAATGAAATGAATGATAGCTCTTCATCCACCAATCCCTGACATTAAATCTCTCCCTCTCTTAGGCTTAAATTTAAATACTCTCATAGAATCTTGGCCCTCCATCTGTTCCTATCAGATCAATGGTTTAAAGAATACAAAAAATTTAAACAAAACTATTGGATACAACAAGATTATGCTACAAAATTAGTTAATTATTTTCAATCTCAATCTTCACAATGCTTAGGTTATACAATATTTATAAAATACAACACTATTTGCATTTATTTTGTTCTATCAAAGGTGGATACATGAATACAATGTGATTCTTATTGACTTGTACTTACATTTAGTATTCAAGAATAGATGGTCATTTTTAAAAAATTAGTTAAAATTTGAGAAATTTGCTTGTCTACTTTTGACTAAACTTCTTCTTAAAACAATTTGCATGATGCGTTGTATCTTTGATCCTTAATTGTAGAAAAACAACCATCATTTTCTCTTTTATTTTCCTTCCATATAAACACTACATAATAACAAAATTAACTCCCCAACCAATGGTGTCTCTCCTGTATAATGTGAAATTTGAACTAATTAACAGTATAAAAATATCAAAAAATGAAATTTGTGGTGAAAGCTGTTAAATAAACATCTTATCTACCCAAGATAATTTTATATTCATGTAGGCTAATAATGTTTCCTTCATATTTATTGATGGTCTGATGAATATTCATGTTTGCTTCTCCATCAATCGTATTTATAAATCAGACTGTTAAATTTCAGAAAGAAATAGAGACCCATTAATCATAAACCATGCTTGGAGTACATATCTATTCAGAACATCAGCCTCGATGTGTTCTGACTCATGCTTTTTGATACTGTTGTGGAATACATCTACATGTTCACATAGCTGGTTCATTTATTTTGTTCTATGAAAGGTGAATACTTGAATAATGTGTATTTGGTGCTTGGTGCTTGATTCTTATTGATTTCTACTTATAGTTACTATTGAAGAGTAGGTGATCATTTTTAAAAATTTAGTTAAATATTGAAAAGTTTGTTTGTATACTTTTTGACTAAACTTCTTTTGAGAACAATTTGCATGGTTTGTCATACCTCCATTCTTTAATTAGAGAAAAACAACCCATCATTTTGTCTTTTATTTTCCTTCCATATAAACACCACATAATAAAAAAATTAACTACCCAACCAATGAAGTCTCTCCTGTATCCTGTGAGATTGGAACTAATAAATAGTATAAAAACATCTGAAAATGAAATGTGTGGTGAAGTTGTTAAATAAACATCTTATCTACCCAAGATAATTTTATATTCATGGAGGCCAGTAATGTTTCCTTCATATTATCTGTTGAATATTCTTGTGTGTGTCTCCATCAATCATGTTTACAAATAACGCTTCTAAAGTTGAGATAAGAAATAGACACCCATTAATCATAATACCTACTTGGAGTACATATCTATTAAAAAAACATCAGCCTTGATGCCTTCTAACTCATGCTTTTTGATACCGTTGTGGAATAAATCTCTACATCCATGAAGCTGGTTACTTGAGTCCCTACTTTAGAAAATGAACATGGCTTTTTGGGAGATCTTGTGGATTAGAAAATTCCTCACCTACATTATAACATGACTGTACTATTCACATCCGAAAAGTATTTGGTAAATATGATATAAAATTAGGTATGCAATAACCCTAAATAGATGTAGTAGTTTAAAGAGGGTTGCTACCAAAGTGAAAATATATTGTGGCCATCCTTAAACATTATATATGAAGGAAAAAATTAGGCTGGGGAAAATTAAGACTTTAATTATTTAACACTTTTTACTTAAGAGTTAGTCATCAGTATGTGATGTTTACAACTGAAGGTATATTGTTTATGTGAAAGGTCAACATATATGGGTATTAGCATCTCTATTTTAATATAGTGGATTATATTGTTTAGAGTAAGAATATATCTAAATTAGTGGCATCTTTTAGTTGCAAGTCCACTTACAATGGAATATTTTGTAAAATTTAACCAGTTGTGAAATTCAATTGTGTTCAACCAATTGAACTACAAATTCACTAAAGCTTAATTGTGCTCAACCAATTGATCTACAACCCTTTGGAAAAAGACTATATTTCATCTATTGTTTCTTCATAGGTATGGTCATTCACTTTGTATTCTACAAGTTTTTAATTAAAGATAAAATAGGTTTTGAAGGGTCCCAAAACCTTGCATAGATGGATTTTGAGGGGACCCAAAACACAAATACAACCATTTGCAAAAGATAGATCAGATGCCAATAAAAACCCAAATAATAGTGAAAAAACAACAACCTTTGAGTTCTACATGTTATTCTACATGATATCATTAGATTTATTTATCTTTCTTACTATTGTTTCAGGCATTTGCATAGTGGGTCTACATGAACTGAGGGATCCTACTATCTTTTCTTATTAAAATATTTTTCGATGGGATGAACCTTCCTCATTAGGGCATGACAACGTTGTTCACTTTTAGGGTAATACAATAAATGAAGTAAAATTCAATCGATGGAAGATCTCCCATCCATTATTAAATTAAAAAATATATCATGTTCCAAAATATTTAGTTAAGAAAAAATGGTGGTATGTAATTCATGGAATTTATCTAAGAATCATATTGACAATGGGAGTGATAAATACATTAATGTATGGTATATCTTGTGAATGACATGGTTCAGAGTGAAAATAATGTATGAAAACAATTAATACTTGTATAAACACTACAAATTCTTTGAAATAACTTATAAACATTGCGAAATTTATGTGGTGTAGATATGATATGGTATTATCCCACTCTTAAGCATGAGGTTATTTTATTAAGCTAAATATTACACTCCCTTCAAGAAAAATATAAAATAGGGTATTATTAGAAAATAGATGATATTAATTTATAGAGTCCTTATAGGAAGAGAATAATTGTACATCTATAATCTAATATAATTATTTTGTGAACTGTGATGTAATAGTTCTATTGAATGACAAAATGCCATGTTTTTTGACTTTAATAAAGCATACAACAACTTATAAGTAAATCCAAATGGTTGGAGTTAGCTAGGTGGGTAGTGTAGGCCTAGTTTATTTCCTCATTCAAAAGGTTATGGCTATTAATTGTTCAAATTCAAATTCAAACATCTTTTTCTTGAAGGTATTATGTATACACATAAGATTTATATTTCATGTATACTTTTCATACATTTCTATGTTGCCCAACCATGAAAAAGCCAACTACAACATTAATTATATCTTCCAAGGAGAATTTGTTTTCAAACATTAGCAACATCATTTTGAGTTGTGGTTTATTACCCATAGAAGGGTGATTCATGGATTTTATTTATGAAAATGGTTTCTAAAGATTTGGAATAGGGAATGGAAATCCATCAAATCATAATGGAAGATGTATTACTATCAAAATATTAAAGTTGGAAATGCCTTGGTAGAAATTTAGTAGATTCCCTACCTCATTTGGAGCATTATTTGGCCCATTGTTTTATGTTATTATTAGGTTTTATAAATAAATAACTTGATTAATTTGATTTAATTTGACTTTTTTATATTTGTATGGCATCCAATATGTATGGACAACCATTGTGTTTAAGTATTTTTAATGGTGGGCATTCTTAGGTTTGATGATTGTTTATGCCGTTGTATGATCATCATTATTAAATATTATTCTCTAAGGAAATTTTTAATTAGACATATGTTGACATTTCATAGAATGGATTATTAATCATTACGATTATTTGTATTAAGGACCAAACAGGTTTTGAAGGGACTCAAAATAATTTTAAGATCTAGGGCCTACATAAAAATGGTTATAATGAAAGGGCGTGAATTAATATCATCCCTACTTAAAACAAACCACTAGTAGCCAAAATAGTAAAAATAAGGAAGGACTCTAGCTACACACATGATGTCCCTCAGCCCCTAAAAAATTGCAAGGGATTTTAAAAGGCTCCCTCAACCTTGGAAAGGTTTTGACAGGCTCCCATAACTAAATATATACAAACATCTACAAAAATAATTTTAATGGTCAAGAAACCAAATAGAAAGGACATAAATAGGGGATTTCAAAAGGATTCCTCAATCTTCAACAAGTAAAAAATCTCCTAATAAAGTTTTCTTCTAGACCATCATAGTCGAACTCAATAAAAGCCAACACCATAACAAGAGAGTTCCCTCCACCTTAATATGAACATTAGTCAAGATAGAAGCCACCAACATAGTAGAAGGAACCTATCACAACAAGTGTGGAACAGAGGGAGTGAGAGAATAAATGCACAACCACCAAAAAAACCTACCCCCAAACTCCACCAAGAGTACTACACCCCAGAACCAACTACCACCTGTGTCAAAAAGAGCTAACAAGGAAAAGATCACTTGGATAAGATAGAGGAGGGAAAGGAAAGGATAACAATAAAGGCCATTCAGTGAAAACACCCTCAACCATCAACAACCACTAAGCCTACATCCACAAGCCAAGCGTCAATCAAGAAAAAAGAAAAATAAGATAGAAAGGAACTAGAAAAGAAAGAAGGGGAAGGGGGAAAGCACGTCATATTCCTCCTCTTATAACACACACACACAGAACCACTTCCAAAAATACTTAAAATGAGAATTAAATCACCCCAATAGAATAGGTAAAAATAAATGAAGAATATACCAACATAGAGAGAAGGGGAAGGATGGCATGAGCATAATAATGCACTACCTCACAAAATGCTCAAAAGTAGCCAAAGCCAATAACCCTATAGCTAAGAGCTACCTAACATTTTCTCTGGCAAGAAAAAGCATTAGGTTGAAGGAACACTAAAGAAGGAAGAGAAAGAAAGGGTGTAAATAACCAAAGCCCACCCTCTTAAGAAAATAAAACCCTAACAAATCCAACAACTCACCAGATACAAAGCCAAACACCCCAAAATAGAAGCCTCCCAAGAAAGGAAAATAAAATATTTAACATAAACACCAATATCTATCTTCCAAGCAACCAAAGAAATATAAAAAACCAACAAAAAATATGGATCAAGTAAAAAATTGAAGAAACCATGCAAGAGGTTTACAAACCACCAAGAAATAAAAGATGCTTCTAGAAGATAAACATTCGAATGAAGCCACTAAACCATGTTAAGAGAGGTAAGGAAGTTTGAATAAGAAATATTATAGTCAACCTTCAAAAACACCAGCCTTTGAGCCTATATTAGATAATTTTTAGGTCCACTGTTGATGGGAGAAAGATACGGATAAAATAGTGCAACCACTTTATAACCTTCAAAGATATAATCTATAGCATTGGTATGCTCCAAGTCTAAGCTTGCATACATAATGAAGATAGATGAGGATGAAAGTAAAACACCCCAAAATGTTGCATCGATAGAAGCACCCAACATACTGACCAAAAGATAATCTTAAAATCCCTTTAAGATAAAGTACCATGAAGGACAAGATTAAATTAGTTTATAAGAAAAAATATCCTCCAAATTCTTTTTATAGCCACCACCGAAGTAGATGACTAAATATACCATAAGAAAATAGGGGATAAAAGTCCTAGAGTGATCCAATCCTTCCAATACACCAACACCTACATAGAAAAGCACAAAATGAAATACCTCAAGGCCAAAGGTTGAAGATCATCGAGATAGAGACAAATGCCCAAACAGAGTGTCAAATGACAAAAGAGGTATAAAAAATGGCACAAAGCACTGTGGACCCTAAAATAGGGTAACCCACCACACTATAGGAATAGAGACAACAACTCAATAGAAACCACATTATAAACCATTCAAACCTCCACATCCTTAGCAAAAATCTAGAGGAAAAGCCATGAAGCCTCCAAATAACTATTATCCAAATGAAAATAGCTCCAAAAGAAGAAAACCACAAGTTAGGAGACACAAAAGATATAGGCATAGGGACAAAAGAACACATGTCTACTAAAATATTTAATATTCTCAAGAAGATCCCTATGAACAAGATGCCAGAGAGGATATAGCCAAGAAAAGACACACTGAGAAATATCCTAGGAGGAGAAAGGGGACACAAATCTAAGAAGGAAAAAAAGGAAGGAGAATGAAACCATCCCCACAACATCTCTACCAATGAAAGCACAATCATTCTCATCCTTTTCCTCCCCATATAAATATTCTTCAACTCCTCCCATGTTAGCAGTATCTACAAAGGTTCCCCTACAACACCCCAAAACCCTATATTTTAAATTTCCACTCATCCCTCTCATCGCTTCCTAGATTATTAATAAATTAATTCATTAACCATTATGATTGTTAAATTATCTATGCACATTTCGTAGTCTTGAGTATGTTAATTATACTATTTTAATTAAAATTTTATATTTCTATGCTCACGAATAGGAGTTTTAAATTGTTATGGCCTCTTAAATATTTTTTATACAAAGTCAATATTATGTACATGTTTATGTTTCAGGAATTTTTAATACGTGTTTGGACAAATCAACCTAAAGAGAATTATGTTTAAGGCAATTGCTTTTTAATTATATGATATTCTCATTGCTAATATAATTTATTTTCCAAATTCATCTCCTAGGGAGACTTCATAAATTAGATGTGGAAATCTAAGATATGAAATCACATGAAATTTATCTCCATGATTATGAGGTTATATTATTGTAATTGAGGATGTTTCATATGTGCATATTGGTCAAACATTAGGATGGATGTCTAGAGTCATGAATGGAGAGTGGCTCTAAATGGGGGTCAGGGCCATAAAGAGGCTACTAGGATAACCCATTGGTGAGTTGTTAAATAAGTGAAAAAGTAATTAATGAAATGGGAGGGATGGGATAAATAAACATTAAATAAGATAATATGATGCCTCACCCATACCTTGAGTGCTTGATCAAACTAAGTATGGGAATGTGATGAAGTGTGTTTATGCATGGGATGTTTGGTGCAAGCACAATCAAAATTCCTTAGATTTATGAAATGATTGTTTAGTTCCACATGATTTTTGAAATGGAGGTTGACATCTTGAGAGATTGCCAAGATAACCCATATTTAGGCACTATGATGACATTCTCTCCTTCATGTACATATAGAATCCAGTCTTGTGACTATTGAGTGGACACAATTGATAGTACATTCTATTTGGTTATAATTGTTTTTTTTCTTAGACCTTGTTGTTGTTTGTTTCCTCTGGTTTTATAGGAAATTGTATGAGCATTGGAAGCTTTCTATTTTCCTCGTTAAGTGTTTTAGTGATGCATTATATTTATGTACTTTTCTTGCCTTGTATTTATAATTAAAATTTGTATTGGTCAAATTAGATTATTCTCATGGGGATTGACGTAATATTTTATAGGATACATTGGTTATTAGGGTATCATGCTATCTTTATTTAAATGAATGTGCATCTAATTTGATGTAAGGACAATGTGAAATTTCTTATTTGATTTTGAAAGTATGTAGTTGTTATTGATTAAAGTTTAAGTGCTTCAGTGTTAAGTAAGTGAGTGAATCTTGTAATGTTAGCCATACTAGAAAAACTCAACGAATATAGATAGTGGTGTGTGTGTGTGTGTCTTTTTCTCATGCTTGTTCTTCATTTCACGTATAATGTAATTCATTGTTGTTATGTAATGAATAATAATAAAATGTCAAAATTTATATTATATTAGATGTTATTTCTCTTGGGTTCCTAGTGAGGTGATATATTTTAGGTGTATTAACTCATTCACATGACTTTGTTTGCTAGTTTGTTTAGATTTCCTAATATTTCTATTAATTTTATCTGAGTGTAAAAAAAGTGTAGGCATGCATTTACATTTAAATAATAACATAAAAATCAGTATGATATTTGTACACTCTCTCAACTAGTGGGTTTAGATAACTAAAATCAACCGCATCATAATGACACATCTAACATTACTACTTTTAATACCAAGATAAGCCTATTATAACCACACTCACAAAATCTTAGCACTAATTAATTAATAAACTCGATTTATTTAATTAACTAGGATGTATCCTTAGACATTCTCTCCATCATCCAATTATTTAAATGTGTCATATTTATTTAATTGAAGTAACATCACACATATACTTTTTATCATTGATTAAATAATGGGACAATCATGTAACATCATGTATCCTATAATATCCTGATAAGTGGACAATCATAACCCACCTAGAGTTTTAAATAAACATAAATATAAGACTGATGTCCAAAGTTCAATCAAATATCCATCAAATTATCCAAGCCAACCCTAGCTACCCATCTCCAACTACCTTCAATACAAATTCAAGCTAACGTTTAATTCCAACCATTCATCTAATAAAATGAATCATAGCCCTTCATCTACCAATCATTAACATTAAATCCCTCCCTCTCTTAAGCTTAAATTGAAATATCCTCTTGTAGAATCGTGGCCCTCCATTTTAAAGCAATCTCAACCCTCCATCAATTACCATTAGATCGATGAATCAAACAAATAAAAAATTTAAACAAAGGGTTTAGATGCAACAAAATTATGCTACAAAATGTAGTTATGTTCAATCTCAATCTTCACAATATTTAGGTCATGCAATATTTGTAAAATACAACACTATTTACATTTATTCCTTTCTATCAAAAGTGAATACATGAATATAGTGTATATTTAGTGCATGATTATTATTGATTTGTACTTATATTTAGTAGTTAAGAGTAGGTGGTCATTTGAAATTTTTTTGATAAATATTGAAAAAATTTCTTGTATACTTTTGACTAAACTTCTTTTGACAACAAGTTGTATGATGTATCATACTTCCAGTCTATAAATATAAAATAATAATCCATCATTTTGTCTTCTATTTTCCTTCCATATAAAATCTACATAATAACAAAATTAACTGCCCAACCAATGGTGTCTCTCCCGTATTCTATGTTATTGGAACTAATAAATGGTATAAAAATATCCGAAAATGAAATTTATGGTGAAAGTAGTTAAATAAAACATCTTATGTACCCAAGATAGTTTTATATTCATGGAGGCCAGTAATGTTTCCTTCATATTTATTGACGATCTGATGGATAGTCATGTGTGCGTCTCCATCAATCATATTTGCAAATCAGGGTTTTCAACTTTAGAGAGAAATAGACACCCATTAATCATAGAACGTCCTTGGAGAACATAACTATTCAAAACATCAGCCTCGATGCATTATGACTCTTGCTTTTCGATACCGTTATGGAATATATCTGGTTACTTACTAAAACTTCTTGGTAGGTTTCCTCGATAGAAAACTCCTCACTTACCTTTTAAAATGGCACAATTCACATCTAAGAGTATTTGGTAAATATGGTATAAAATTAGGGTATGCAATAACCCTAAATGAATGCCGTAGTATAAAAATTGTGGCTGCTAAAGTGAAAGTATATTTTTAATATACTATCTGAGTGTATATTGGCATCTTTATTTTTATAGAGTGCATTATAATGTTTAGAATAAGTATATATCTAAATTATAGGTCTCTTTCGATTAAGGATTCACTTGGAGCAGATATTCAGTCAAATTAAGTCCATTTGGAGCAGATATTCCGTCAAATTCAACTAAGGGTTAAACCTAATTGTATTTGACCAATCGAGATATAAATTCACTAAAGTTCAATTCTTCTCAACTACTTGAACTAAAACCCTTTGGCAAAACATTATATTTTGCGTATTATTTCTTCGTAATTATGTGATTCACTTTGTATTCTACCTGCTTTGTATGAAGGATAAAATAGGTTTTGCAAGGCCCTAAAATGTTGTATAGATGAATTTTGAGAAGACCCAAAACACCAACACAGCCACTTGCAAAAGGTAAATCATATAACAATAACAACCCAAGTAATTGTTAAAAAATAACCTTTGTATTCTACATATTCTACTTGATATCAATAGATTTTGTTATCTTGTTACTATTGTTTGAAGCATTTGCATAGTGGGTGTAGGAGATCTGAGGGATCCTCCTAACCTTTCTTATAAAAATGATGTTTAAAGAAGACCATTGAAATGTATATAAGTTATTAATATGAATTATGTATTTTTTTATCTTTTTAAATCTAGTTGTAAAGTTATTATTGGATCTACATATGTACATGTATTCAAATTTCATTACTTTTTCGTAGCAGGGGCTTATCAAGCATAGGATGAAAGTTTTTCTTTGTAAGAAATGAGTATTTTGCTATAGTTTCTTCTAGAAGGTGATTTTGATATGATTTTATAGAGTGGTTCATAATTTCATAATAGTCTTGGATCATTCATCAAAATAATATTTAAGAACTTTATCTAGTGGAAGAGCTTTCATCCATTCTTAAAATAAAAATAGTTTATATTTTTTATTAGAGGAAGACTAGTATTATAGGGACCAAAAATGCAAGTTTAAATAACATGAACAAATATCATGTAAAAAAGATGAGCTACAGTAAAATGAAAGAAGATCCAAATGCCAAAAATAGCAAAAAAGAGGGTAATGAGACCCCTAAACAAGCTACATAAATAGAACTAGTTCTTCATTTTTCCTAATGATAGAAGCATTGGTATCCTTGACTTTCATAAATATATAATTTTACATATATTTAGTGAAAAAATAAAAAATGGTGAAATGTAATTCAGCCAAGGATCATATTTACCATTCTATAGAAAAACATATTAATGCATGGTATATCTTGTGAATGAGATGGTTGAGAGAGAAAACAATGTATGAAAAAAATGATACTTAGATGAACACTACAAATTCTTTAAAAGAACTTATAAGTATTTCCAAACTTATGTGGTGTAGATATGATATGGTATCATGTGACTCTTAAGCATGAAGTTATTTTCTCATGCTAATATTAGAAAATAAAATCTAATATTAGAAAATTGTTGATATTAAGGCATAGAGAGTCCTTGTAGGAAGAAAATATTTGTACACCTATATATTTTAATGTTTAATGAATTATGATAAAATATTTTTGTTGACTAACACACGGCGATGTCATAATACTAAGTTCTAATACAACATATATTTTTTTTACATGTGATTATTTTGTCACAAGAAGCATAATTCATCTAGAAGAATCATTGATTGTGTGGAGCTCAAGACAAACAATACTATAGAGAGAATTTTGAAAAAGGGCCAAGTTACCCTATATATTGAAAAAATCCATTGTTGGGATCCTAAGGTCACAATGATGTTTGTAAAAGGCTATAAAGATGGAAAAATTTCCCTTTTTGGAAAGAAGTTCAATATTGATGAAAATCCCATCATCAATGTCACTAGTAATTTTACCAAGGGAACAAGATTCTTTAGATATAAGAAGCTTTCACACATAGCCATCAAGAAATTCTCCAAAGAGGGAATGGAGAGAAACAAGTTGGTCAAAGCATCTAAAAGAAGTTATGATGCTTCTCAAATTAAGTTGGTCTAGCATGTAGTCCTCAAGGAAATTGTCAAATACATTAGTTTAGATAGACGCTTTACTAGGGCTTTTGGTCACAACTTTACTAATATTAATCATTTTAGGCACAAGGCTAGAATTTGTCTTCCTTACTTCTTGATTTCTTTGGTGAATTCTAGTATTACGGATCATAAGAGGAACCCTAAGAAGAATCCAATTATTCATGAGGGTTTATTATTTCTGATTTATGGGGATTTGGATTCCTTTCCCTCTCCATCAAATGCTTCTCCTATTTCAATTTCTGAGATTGCAGTTGGGTTTGAGTTATTTAGAGGAGGGGGAATGGAAAAATAACCTGGATGACTCAAATTAGGAACCTTGGAAAAAGAAAGGGAGGTTAAAAGTGAAAAGGAACATTTATATCAACATGGAAAACTTGGATTCAAAATCCTTGAAAAAGAAAGGGAAGTCAAAGGTGAAAAGGAACATCTCCCATATTTTTGAGAGAGGTAAGTCTAAGGTGAAAGAAAAAATTTCCCCTATTTCTAAGAATAAGAATACTTTAGGTCCCTCTTCTAATAATGTTTTTAAAGTTTCTCATGGTACCATGAATAGAGAAGCAATCTATCCATCTTCTCAATGGATCTTAATGCTAACTCCCATTATCTTAACCTTGAAGAAGAATACATCAATTATATTCTACCCATATCTTGTAATGGGTTGTTGATAATGTGAATCTAATGAAATGGGTATTTTTTGAGATAAAGGAGATTAATATCAAGCTTGGGGAAGTTACTAGTATATAGGAAAAGGGTATTGAGGGTTTAGGAAATGAAGCAGATAAAGGCAATAAATAGGACAAAAATACTAATGCTTTACAAAAGGAAGATGAGAAAAAGTCCTTCATTGATAGCCTACACAAAATGGTTGATAATATGGAAACAATGAAGAAGGATTTTGATGATAAAATTAAGGATTTAGAAGATAATCTTAGGAGCATCAATGATACACTTCTCTCCCTTGTTACTCTAATTCATAAAGTGATAAAGAGCATGACTAAGAGTCTCAACACTATGGTCAATAAAATGGAGAATATACACCAAGATAGACTAGTTGTTGACTTGGAGATTGACACGGGGGAATGGCATGAAAATGATACTAGTTTGAGTTAGAGAACTAGAGGAAAATTGAAAATGAAGGTGCGAAAATTCCCTTGGGACATCTTTGATCTAGAGAAAATTGTCATTAACATGACTCAGTTGGGGGCTAAACTTGTGGAGGCCTTAAAGTATCTTGCTTATGGTTTCTAGGTTTGTTCCCTATTTTGTGTATTTTTTTGGCTCTTATCTAGGTGTTTTGTTGTATAGTTTCTATTGGTGTTACACGTTTGATCTTTTTGGCAGCTTTCTTTTGTAAGGCTTCCTCTTTTGTTGTCTATCTTTAGTTATCCTTTTTAGTCAGGGTTATGGGTCACTTCAAAATATATTTATTTTGTAATAAAAAATACTTACAATTACAAATGTAAATAAGTTTTGTTCGAAGAATAAGTAATGCTTCCTGATTAATTTTTTTTAACCCTTTTTCATGCAGAAAAAACTAAGAGTGGGATAATATTCTAAAGCATGTAACAAGAAACTATATGTAGTCAAAATTGAAGTTATAATTGTATGTGCTAACACAAGATAGGAGCTAGTATTAGTGTGTATTGTAGAAGTATATATATGTACAAAAAATATCAAAGTTTTATCAATTTTCTTAGAGTATACAACAATCAAATATATAAGGTGGCTATCCATGTAGATACATCATATAAATAGTGGTATGTATAGTATATTGATGTCACATGTTGACATATTATATATTCCTCATTATTTATATTTCACAAATTAATTAGAAAGTTATATGGATGTGTATTCTCATGTATGACTCTATAATTATCACTTTATATGGATGCATCAAGATTGGATATTTGTGCATGCTTCAAGGAGAGCACTAGATATGAAATTGTTGGTGTAAACTACTAGAGAGATTTTTTAAAAAGCTACATTATTTAAATTAAGACTTTTTGAGATCTTATTATATTAAATTTTTTTTAATTTTAAATAAGTATTGTTGATGCATAATGTTCTACTTTCTTTTATATATTTTATATAATTTTTTCATGCATTGTTGACTAGTTTCATAATAAACAAGTTTATTTTTTTTCATCTTATTCTAAGTATCATTCAAGTAGAAATTTAAATCTTAATATCATTTTTAAGTAAATGTTCTTGAAAATGTAATCCCATAATTCTATATTCCAAATCTTGTGTATTCTACCATTATATTGATAAACCAATTTATTTTATGCAATATACACAGAAATATTGAGAACAAAATAGACAATGATACCAACATTTCTTAACTATGTATTTGTGATAGAATGTGAAGAAATTTACAAGGGTTGAGTTAGTGAAAGAATGTGAAAAAATTTACAAGGGTTGCAAGTCATATAATAAGATCACAATAAAAACTAGAAATTTTTTGGAACTGGTTTATAAGTTTTAAGGGTACCGAAAAGAAGGTACATCAATGTTTAGGTCTTCCCAAGCTTTATAGCCTCACTTCATGTTCGATTGATTGTCTATTTTTTAAAACAAGTGAATTTGGTTGCGTTTTATCCTTTACTATGTTTCATGTAATATGTCTCATTTTAAGAATTGTTGAAAATATACTAATCCATATATAAAAACACAAAACGCACTTCTTCACATTTAAGCATTACTGAGTTTGATGAGCTATTCCGCTCAGCAAAGGAAAGGAACCACAAGCACTACATTAATAAGCATTCGCTTTAGAGAAACCGGTTCTTAAAACCAGAAATGTTGTTGGCCATTTTAAACGACCGGTTCAACCAGAAATTTATTGATCTGCTCTTGCATCTCATGGACAGACACCCCGAAGCCGTCATTGCTCTTGAAAACGAATTGAGATACTCTCGCAGTGTCGAAAAGAAGCTTTCTGAAACATTTTGGTATCTTCCCCAGCTTTAAAAACTCGTAACTCAGTTCAATCAAACTTTCTTGATTGAAATCAAATAGACGACTCAGAATTTCTTCATCTGTGAGTTCAGGATGCTCTTGTTTGTAGCACTCTATGAAAGATACCACTTCACCACGATCTCTCTCAAGCTGCATCGTATTCATTACAAAAGGATAAGCCAATTAGGCGTAACAGAAGGCAACTTTTTACCAGCGAGATAGCACTGTGTTGGACCTCAGTATTCACCGTGAAGGTTCTGGCGTCGTTCATTAAACGCGCTGTCAAACATACCAGATGGAGAAAGGGTGTTCGGAAATCAAGCTGACGGAGGAGCTCATCAGGAAGAGGCTCTCCTGTTAAAAATATGGAATTGAGGATAATTGCTGCCAACCCAATTGACACTTTCGCATTCTCGACATACTCCTTCACTGGCGGCACGCACTTTGCATCTGCCCATTCGGCTTCTTTACTTGTAGATGACAGCAGGTCCTCCCACTAAACGCCATGCCATAACGATTAGGGAAAAGATATATATAATAAGAACCTTCCATTGAATCTCAAAGGAGCTCATAGGAAAGTTGTATACTTACAACTGAGCGAAGGTAGGGAAGCACGTCACGCCCTTGAGCCTTCAGTGCTTGTTGCCCTAATTGGTTTACAGTGTTATAAAGGCCCAGATAGCAGATTTTCATGTCGGTCGTAAAGTACTCTAAAAGAGAGAAATCCCATCTAAAGCAACCAGTTAAACCCGGAATGAGATTTCGTAATAATGTTTTTACAAATGATTGTGTATATATGTTTTATATCATTAATGTTTCTGATCATATTCTATTATGAGGATGTAAGAATTTATTAGCATTCATAAATTCTTGTAGCTTGATGATAAATAATATAATGTGATCTAAAATATTGATGATAAATACTATATACACAATCGTTTTTAAGAAACATTATCGCTTAATTATTATAAATTGCAAAAATATACTACCATTATCATAATGAAATTATTTAACATGTATTTCCATCAATATAGATAGATTAAGAACCACACCCACCTTTTCACAGCTTCAGTAAATAGCTTTACTTGGTCAAATGATACGTGGGCATGAAAGAGGTCATCCAGAATTATGAGGAGGGAAGCGGCTTTTGTGTAGGCAATTCTACAAGAAGAGTATTCTGGTTCAAACATCACCACTGCAGCGCTGAAGTGTATTTCCACTTGTCTATGACGAGTAAATGTAAGCTCGGAAAAACCGCAGTCCCTGTACCATCTTTCCCATTCACACACACACAGCTCAGTTATTGAACTCACAAACCTAATGAGTTAGGACTTCCATAACAAATTATAGAATACCCGGTAATTTCTTGAATTTCCATTTGGTGTAAAGCCTGCGCTTTGTTGAAGTCCAGTTTGGCCAGTTCTAAATATCTCTCGTCGCTGCAATTGGGCATTCTGAAATACAAGGTATTCGATTTAGTGCACTGAAAACTCATTTATAAAAGTATCAGAAAGTACTTTGCAGCCCTTCTTACTGATACAGTGTCTTCTCCATCCACAGCTGGTTACATGAAAAGTGTTCGATGTGATATCTGACCATCAATCTTGGGAAATTCGTGTGCCAGGGACAGTCTAGAGCATATTCAATCTGCATACACGAAAGAATGAATAAACAAATATTTAAAGTAAAAATATTGATGATATTAATTTTATGATATTTCTATCAGAATTCAATTATGTAGATTTTTTTAATCAGATTTATTGACTTATGAATATGGTCACAAGAACCCATCTCTTATGAGAATGAATGGAGCACTTTGAACTCATTACATCTAGGTGATGTTCATGGAGGTGAAGCACCTGATCTTCTTGGAAGAATACCCATCCCAATACTACTTCATCTCAAATATACTTAACTACATAGTTTCTTCTATAATTAAACCCACCTTACAACCCTACTTATAATAGTTTGCAATAATTACAACACGCTTTCAACTAATGTTCATATTGCAATATTTTGCACCTCTCCACGGAGGTCTTTCCTGACAGCCAGGTCGCGAGAAAAGCTATTACTCTGAATCCACTGGGATAGGTACGCCTGGGCCATGGCACTCGCCTCTCTGATTAATCTTTCTTTTGGGAAGTTTATCTGTGAACATTTGTAGAGGCTCAGCATATCCGAAGGTCCCCCACCATAAAGCTCGTCGGCTTTTATAATTTCAAGAACTTCTGCAATATTAAAACATTAGTAGTTAAATTTTATATAGAAAGCTTGTTGGTGAGATAAATCCTTCACCCTTCTTTCTTACAGTTGGGTTTTAATATCCTCCAAAGATATGATGTACCTGATGAGACATTGTAGCCATGGAGTCTCAAAAGTCTGAGGCCAGTGGCGGTGCAATCAATGTCAGGAACTACACTCTCCCTTCCAAACCCGACGCCTCTTTTATCCCAGTGCCTGTTAATAGATTCATGTTTGCTTTTTAACAAAAACCTCTGTTGAAACAGTCCTGTCAGAATAACATATCCTTGACTCACCTGAACAGATAATCCAAGGTTTGCTTGATCTCCATTTGGAAATAGCGGTCTATCCCTAAACGCTCAACATTGTCAACTGCCCTCAGACGTTCACAGATATCCACTGGATACACGCATGGCGCTGCCAAATCCAACTCCAATTTAGTTCATTTTCTGACTTGAAGTTGTTGCACATCTATGCTCATATTAACTTGTGCATTTCATAATTCTACAATACTTTACCATGCTCTTTGAACTTAGAAAGAAGGGTGGTCAAGAATTGTAGACATTTCTTGTCTCCAGTATGCAGGTAAACACAGGCTGTAGATGCTGGCGAGCCTAGGAAAGACCCATCCTTGGATTGCAGGTTAAGTATGACTTTCCAATCCACTACATCTTGCACGCCCTCCAAATAGTACAAGACGCCAGTGGGAACGAGATGGAGGCGCTCTACAGAAATCCTGTGTTAGACATTATATTTCTTAAACAACAATCCATAATTTAATTGCGTTTCCAGTCACATTCTGTTATCTCGTCTATTATTTTATTCTTTGGCTTTTTATCATTCATCTAGATAATGTAATGGATCGTAGAATGTGTGATCTAAAATATTGATGTAAAAATACTTACACAATTGAATTTAGAAATATCTTATGCTAATCTTATAAATTATTAAAATCTACCCACTCCTCTTAAAAAAAGTGATTGAAAACATTGATAAAAACTGAGACACAATCTAATCGGGAAAACACTGATAAAAACTGAGACGCAATCTAATCCGGACTAACAACAATTAGATACTAATTTTTTTTAAACATCCATTTCCGAAAACTTATATAGATAGAATTAGATACGTATTCATGTTCGCCTCCCTCCTTCCGCTGATTTCATTGAAATCGGCCTCGTTCACATCAAGGCCAAGGCTTTTGCATTCGTTGAGCATTGCAGTGAAGACCATCTCAAACATTTTAGACGTTCGGTCGCCTTGTGTTTCCTCCATCATTCGTTTTGCGTGTCTTCTGATGAAATCAAGGCCTGCAAATAAAACATTCTCATGGATTGTGGAGGTCTCACGTTCTTCTGGAAAATGTACATAATTTACATCTGTAAACTATCAATGACAACATACATTGTACCAAGAAAGAAAACATTGAACCATTTGTTAATAACAGATATATTTAGGGTAAGATGTATATTGATAGTGATGAACATTGAACCTCTTTGAACATGAGTCTTCCTGCTGTTCCACATGGTGAGGGAGATGACGCAGGCGAGAGTATTAAGGATTCTATCGCTCACAAGGAACGTTTTCATGCCCCCACGAACCATCCCTTAACTGGTTATCAGTTATCCGTTTAAGTGTCTGGGGAAATTGGGGTTTGCGAGAACCATCAATGGCGGGAATTCTTGCGAGCCATGCAGTATCATATGCACTCGGACTTATCTCACCGTCCTCCATGGAATTAAACTTCTCCTTAATCTCGCCGACCAACATCTCTATGCGTTTCTCATCGTCGTCATCAATAGCTTCATCGACGGCTTGCTGAGATATGATCATCAATGTACAATGACTAAAAATAAAGGCAGAACTCTTAAATCATTGGCCCATTTCAATCCAATAGGAAACGAAGGACAAAATTCTTACGGCGTTTCTCGTTGCAACGGAAGAGATAAAATCACTTCCCCACATAGTTGAAGGATACGCCTTTGGCTTACATCTCTGAGTGGGCGATGAAGCTGAAGTATTGAGTATAGACATGGAAAATCTAATTCTTTCTAAGTTAGATTTTGTGAATTTTTATTTTCCACAATCAGAATATTATAGAGAGAAAATAGAGATGAAATTGATGCTATAGATACCTAATGCTTTACAATTGACATTTCCATAGTGAATTTGTAATTCGTCTTCGAAACCAGAGTTTACAGAATCTGGGCTACAAAAGAAATTATTCTCTTATTTCCAAGGTGGGAAGAATACAATTTAACTCAACATTAGCCTTACGTACCTATTTTAGCCCTAATGGACAGTAGTCTCCTTTTCTCAGAAAGAACAAGGCGTGTTTCAGTATTATATGAAGTTCGCCATTGGAAATATTGAGCGGTAGAGAATAGTCCCAAGAAAGAATATACAGTCTGGGCCATTTTAACAGCTAGATAGAATTTCGAAGGTATCAACAGCTTTGCTTAACTTGCGTATCCTTGCACCAAATAAGAAGAAGATGGTTTGGCATATTTGACGTTTTTGAAATTATGACTTCACCAAAACCAGGTCGTTGTTGAACACCCAAGTTCATTTTCTCATTTAGGAAATTCGGTTAGGAATTAAAATGGGTTCAAATCAGCAATAAGAATATTGGGTCCACATTAGGGGCTCTCATAATTGTGAATGCTCTTGGGTAGATGTGAATTCAAATTCAATAGTGACAATTTTAAGATATTGTATGGGGATAAGATCTAGTAGTTGTGCATGTTCTATCAGGATGATAATACTTGCTGATTGAATGTCTAATGTAATGGTCAATATTGCACCAACAGTTGTGACTATAAAGTTGTTACTATTGATAATGACTATCCATAATTGAATGAAATGTATTTCTTAAATATAAAAACCAACAAAGCATGTGATGCCACATAACCATACCAATAAAACATGACTTAGTGCACTAATATTGGTCTCACTTGTTTTGCACCTTTCAGGTCACCATAGAAATGAGCATGTTGATGTGGCATCATATTTGATTATAACGAGCTCAAACCTTAGTTATAAGTAGGGGACTTGCCAAGTAAGCTGCTTTGAAAAATTGATAGTAATTTTAAATTTAACATAGGACTTTGAGAAGGACAAGTTAGAGTACTCGGGTGAGGGGAATCACTAGTTGGCAATGTAAGGTGTATATTAAAATATTATTATAAGATGGAGTTTAATAAATAAATTAAATTTTAAAATAAATAACAGATATTATTGTACTATTCATGTGATTTTTTCCAACATCAGATAGCTTTTAGCTAAAATATAAATTGATAACTATGGTCTAGTATCTAAATATTTCATAAATATTATATATTTTATATCTATTATTTTTCCATATCACATGAATTTCCCTATGTAGAGCTATGCTCCTAATGTTGGAGTAATTTGAATTGAAATTATTGTTCAATAAATTTATAACAAATATCTTATTACATGGAGGGAGCTCGGAGTAGTTATATGATTTCTACAAGTAGCAATGAGGATGAGAATGGAGATGACGATGGAGATAGGTACTAAGCCTTGTTCAATTGGTCATGTTGATGCATGGGAGATGGGGGTTGTTTTAGATCCAGTGAGAGATAAAGACCCAATTGGAGCTAATGTGTTCCTTGTTAAATTGTGGGTGTCTTTCTCTTGAGACCCCTATTTTCGTAGCTTGTGCATATTGGAGAAGGTTATTTTGGTGCCAACCTTTTTTGTGGTTAGGGTTCTATGAGATCTATTTCTTTGTTAGGCTTCCCTATTTGTCTGCCTTTCTTGATAAGGTTTTGATGAAGGGTGCTCCCCTTAATACCACAAACACATAACATAAATAGAGAAACAACAACAATAATATGCAAGAACATAAAATTGGCTTCTTATTATCTCCACAAATGTGGAATTACAAACTTTCAGAATTACAATATGCAAAGCCACATGGGCATTCCCTTACAATATTCTGTAGGACAAAGTCTCGAATCAATACCCAGAACTATTGTGAACTATTCTGAACTACCTAAGACAATAATACAGCCTTCCTTATATAGGCAATTTTTCCACCGCCTGGGAAGGTTCCAGAATTTTAGCCAATAAGGCCAACCAAACTTAGAATTATTTTATTTTACATTTTATTACATCATAGTCGGCTCAAGATAACCTTTGAAACCCAAACAGAAATTTTGAAGAAAATTATTTTCCGCCATTTCAAGTGGTCCAACTTCCGAAGACCATAAGTCATCACCAGTTGACCCGATCGGCTATTATAACCCCATTTCGGAAATGCCACGATGCGCTCTATAGGCTTGACTTGCGCAAGCACCTGTCACCCAAATTTTTAACCTCATCCGGGGCCTCTAAAGCCTTCAAAATTGAGTTCAAAGTTTCTGTACCCTACTGCCAATACCGAAAATCTTCAATATCTTCCAATATACACTTGATCTGGCAATGAAACTTTACTGGCAGACTTATATGACCAAAATGAACCTCCAAGAAAGAAATCAGATCATTCTGAGCACATACGAAAATTACCAAAAATAGTAACTTTCCATAAATAGCAGCTCTACACAAAATAGCCCTTATTGAATATAAAAACAGAAATATTTTTTTTTTTTGGGTGATGCAAGATTGCTCTTACACCCAGGATGCTCCTGCATCAAGTTTTGCTATCTGAGATGGACTTTTATTTGGTCTAGCTTTCGAAGAAGAGGAGAGATGGTACGATTTCTAGTATTCTGTTTAATCCCTCATTTTTTGGTGTAGATGTTTTCTATACCATTGTTGTGGAGCAAAGTGATTCTTTGTTGTTGGTGAGTTGCATGGTGCTAGAAGGTTGTGGTTTGGTTCAACTAGGGTTGTCAATTGGATATGTTTCTTTCAAGGTATTTAGGTGCCTCCCAAAACTAATTGTTGCTGAGAATAGTGTGTTAGTTATGGGTTTTTCCATGGAGATTGTTAAATTTTGGTGGTCCTCCTTGTGTGATGTCCATATTTTCTATCAAACAACCATAATTGATTTTCTGAGGTCTCAAGTTCTTTCTGGGCCTACTTTCTCTATTTGGTTTGTGGTGGGCCTAGTCTATGGGTGTTTGATCCACTATATTTTCCCTTCCTTAGCTATTCCTTTTGAGGGGGGATCATCTTCTTTTGAGGTGGAGAGGTGTCTTCCTGAGGAGGGGTCTCTCTAATGGGAATATTTGGTTGGTTGATGTGGATTGTTTTTATGTTTCTTCTTCATACACAAGAAGGTTTTTCAAGCCTTTCTCTTACCTATTCTCCAGTTGTATGACATTGGGCTTAATGAGGTTCTCTTCAATGCGATAATTGCCAGTTCTCTTTACCAAAACATATTTGGTTTGCTACCCCTCTTCATGTCTATAAAATCCCTGGTTCATAGTGGTTTCTACCCTAAAAGGTTTCAAGGTGCCTTCAAAAACCTGATAGTCCTTTTGAGGCTATGGCCTCTTTCCTTAACTAAGATTGTCTTAGGTCAAGGGGGTCCAAGCAGTAATAGGTTGCAAGAAGCCTTTCAAAACCCATTGTTAGTCTTTAAATTCAAAGGCTGTTTAGTTTCCATTCTTGGGAGTTTTGATTGGTTGAAGGTTTGAGGCTCTTTTTGAAACCCGTTTGTTCTTCCCATGTAATTTCTTAGTATTGTCGAGATCCTATGTCTCAAAAGTTGGTTGGTCTAATCAAAAGATTTATCTATAAGGGTCTTTCCTTCTCTTTTTTTATGGTCTCATAGATTGTAAATTCCTCCACTACTTTTGCATTTTTTTTGTACTACGAGTTTGGGCCCTTTCTTGATTGTCCTAAATCAGAACATGTTATTCCATGGTATGGTTTTTGAAATAGAAAACAGAGTATTTGTGATTTTAATGAAAAAATTAACGACAACTACATCTGACTAAATCTTTTATATTCAATTTTGGATTTTTTATTTATTTAATTTTCTTCTCACATGAGGCATCATTGAGTGGACATATGGTGTAATGTTTGAATATATATTTATTGCCTTTGATTCTCACATGAGGCATCATTGATTGGACATGTGGTGTATTGTTGAAGTAGTTTGGGTTAAATTTATTATTTGACTAGGTAACAACAAACATTGCAGCATTCATTATTGTTTGGTCTAGCAACAAACAAATATGTCACTAAATATTAATTTTTGGAAAATATAAAATAGGTATTTGTGATATCTAGCACACATGGTGTCCCTAAGTCTATAAGGCATTGAAAATAATTATCAAATGATCACAATAGTGAATTTACTAAACCTTCTACAAGAAATTGTTTTGTTCTATAATTAATACCCTAAGTCTGGATAGTTTCCTATGTTAAGCAAGTTGGATTGATTTATTTATTGCACTCTAGCTAATAAAAACATGTTTTCCAATAATTTTTGAAAAATAGAACAATATATTTATGATACTTCTCATATGAACTTTCATAACTCTATATTTCCTTTAAGAAAACTACAAGTGATAACTACATCCCACTAACTCCATCTCCCATAATCAATTAATACATTTGCTATTTGTTAAAACTTCCTTTTTACATAAAATTTCACATGACAAATATATTCTTGTCATTGACATAAATTAGATTCGATTTATTATTCACTTAAATAATTACCATATCACCAAACAATAGTTTTGTTCAAACATAAAAATGATATTTGAGAAACTTCTCACATGACATGAGCCCTTACTATACCCCACTTAATAATTATCATGCTTTTGATATGAACTTTTGTAACTCTAGATTTCATTTTAAAAAATGCATGTGATAACTACATCCCACCAACTCCATCTCCCATAGTCTATTGATACATTTGGTATTTGTTGAAATTACAGCCAGTCTTAAACATCACACACCAAGGAAAAAAATTAAGTTTGGAAAAAGTAAGTCAATTTTGACTATTTAACACTTTTAACCTGGTCCTGAAATTTCTTTTTTACATAAAATTTCCCATGACAAATGTATTCTTGATATTGACATAAATTAGATTCCATTTATTATTCACTCATATAATTATCATATCTGCAAACAATAATTTTGTTCAAACATAAAACCATATTTGATAAACTTCTCACATGACATGAGCCCTGACGACACCCCACTCAATAAATCTTCAACAATTATTAGATTTCAGAAAATAAAATGATTGAGATTCGGCTGGTATTCTTGATGACACTCAGGTTAAATATACTGTACACCAAAGTAATAACGAACAGATCACGTCATCGATCAGTAACTTTGAACAGACAGAGAAAAAATGAATATTTGCGATTGGTTAGGGTGATGTTAATAATCTATATAATGCACTCCTTTCAGGAAGTTTATTCAAACCCAGCTCAAATCAGTCTCCAGCTGATTAATTTTATATTTCAATTGAATGGCTAGTGCCGCTTTATTTGCTTTCTCATCTACTATGAATTCCCTTGCCAATAGAAGTTTAAGTGTCAGAGCCTTTGCTAAGCTCAATGGCAGCTTTGGCAGCACGCAGAGGTTCAATATTAAACAACCATCTTTCGTTGGAGTATGCAGAAGGGTATGTAGTAAGCAGGCAGGTGACAAGATCGTTGCTTGCTCTGCAGAAGGGACTGTAAGTACTATTCCTACTGGTAAGTGTATATCCAGGGAAAAAAAGGAGTATGAGTTCCGATTTCACTTATGTGCATTTGTACAATCTATATGAGAGTTATCAATTTCCTCTTTCAGATATTGAATCAGATCACTCTCTTCTTTTGATATTAGATTACTGACTGTGATTCAAAATGTCAATTGTAAAAATGCACAAAGTACACATACTATTTTTCATAGACATTTTATACTACATTCGGTGAGACAAAATGATCACTCTATTTTTCTTGATCTTCGATTCTTGAATATCATCTGATTATAAAAATACAAACAATTGAAAGAAGAACCACTCGTACCCATGAAATAGTTATACCTACTAATAAAAATTCTAATGCTGATGTTATGAATTGTGGGTTTTCAGATTCTTATACAAAATTGAAACTAGAAGTCGGTCCAGCCTTTTGGACGGAAGAGACGATCAACTCTGCAATATCCTCTTATGAAGAGCAGGTATAACTTGAGTTTAGTTGTTAAGGATGTTTTGCTGAGTCAGTAGGCTGCTTGCTCTAGAAATTGATGGGTTGTGCTCCATGAAACTTGATTTCAGAATGAAGCTGAGATAGAGAAACGAATAGAAACCTTGATAGTGGAGATAAAGGCCATATTTGAATCAATGGGGGACGGTGAAACGAATCCTTCTGCCTATGATACCGCCTGGGTAGCCAGGGTGCCTTCTGTGGATGCCTCCAACCGCCCGCAGTTTCCTCAGACGCTTCAATGGATTCTGCAAAACCAGTTGAGCGACGGTTCTTGGGGTGAAGAATTTTACTTCTTGACATATGACCGCGTTCTCTCCACTCTAGCCTGCGTTATCACCCTCACTCTCTGGCATACAGGAGATGCCCAAGTGAAGAAAGGTTTGGCACATTCCTCAGTAATAAAAAATGGATTTTTTAAACTTTTTTTTTTGCTGTTTGGGGGCCTTTGCTAATGTGAATTTTTTTTTGCAGGCATTGAATTTATAAAAAAACATGCTGAGCGAATGGAGGGAGAAGCGGACAATCACAGGACTAGTGGATTCGAAATAGTTTTCGTTTCAATGCTCAATGAAGCTAAAACTTTAGGATTGGATCTCCCTTATGATCTCCCTTTCTTTAAGCTGATTGAAGAGAAAAGGAAGTCTAAGCTTAAAAAGTAAGCGAGTCTGTCACTGCTGCATGTCAGTTACCTGAGATGATTTTAGGTGATCTCTAATATCTTATATATATTGTTGGTGGGTGTTATTAGGATTCCGCTAGATATTGTTTATACAATTCCAACAACAATTCTCTACTCGTTGGAGGGGTTGCAGGAAATAATAGATTGGAATAAAATAATGAAACTTCAGGCCAAAAATGGATCCTTCATGGGCTCCCCTGCATCTACAGCTGCCGTGTTCATGCACACGGGAGACCAAAAATGTCTAGACTTTTTGGTCTTTGTTCTCAGCAAGTTTGGTGACCACGGTAATCACAACCATGATATTTCTATCGAGTTATTTAAATTTTACACATTTATGTTTTCAGAGATGTTTTTCCATAAAATTCGGAGATATGATAGAATCTTGTTTTAAGATGTGTGGAGACTGATTGTCTTAATGCAAATGAATAATAAAATGCAGCTCCTTGCAACTATCCGTTTGATCTGTTCCAACGTCTGTGGGCCGTCGACACTCTTGAACGACTGGGCATCGATCGCCATTTCAAAAAAGAGATCAAAGAAACACTGGATTATGTTTACAAGTATGTATTGATCATGTCAGTCTGTCAGGTTTAAACAAAATATTTTTAAGATTTGATATATTTATGTGGTTCCTATGAAATTATGTTTTTTAAGTGATTTTTTTTTTTTAGAAGGTGGTTTTTAAGTGATTTTTTGAAAAAGGTGGTTTCAGATGAGTCATTTAAATAAGTCAAAACTTAGAGTGTACCGTTGAAATCATTTAAATAAGTCAAAATTTAGAGCGTATGGTTGAAATCATTATTTTTTTAATAGAAAATTTTCAATCAAACTATAGTACAATTAAGTTCCTCATTTGACAGTCTATTAATTGGATAGTATCAACTATAATTTCAATTATTATTAACAAGTCTACCTCTTATTACACTATAATTATTTTTTTGAATCTAAAAATTAATTGTGATTTTCTTTTATTATATTATGAAATCAAGTTAAGTATGCTTAACCTTGAATAAAACTCTATGGTTAAATGTGCTTAACTTGGAGTAGTATTAAGATGGGTGACCTCCCAGAAGGCCTAATGTTTCACTTGTATGAGAATCACCTAGATGCAAAGAGTGTATACCATTCGCTCTTATGAAAGATGGGTTCTCCTAAACCACCAACTCATTAAATATGGACTAATGAGTTTGACTCAAGAACTGTACAGTTCAATATTGATAGTAATATCAGAACAATGTGAAATCAATTTACAGGTATTGGGACAATAGGGGCATCGGGTGGGCAAAGGATAATACTGTGGGTGACATTGATGATACAGCAATGGGCCTCCGAATTCTTAGACTCCATGGATACAAAGTATCTTCAGGTAACATCTATTAGTTTGACTTTTATTTGAGGTACCTAAAGTCAATTTGGTTTAAACAACACATTGTAAGATTTGAATCATTTTTTATGGCTGATATAAAACAACATTAATAAGTGGGCCCTATTTGAAAAAGTAGTATGATTTCAAATGAGTCATCTAAACAAATCAAAACATTAAATATTTTGTTAAATGACGCCCTTCAAAATGAATCTGTCATTCAAAAATTTTAAGAATTTGATTGACTTAAATCTTTTTCTTCCACTGAATTTTCTCTCTTGTGTTTTTACAGATGCCCTGAAAACATTCAGGGATGAAAATGGAGAGTTCTTTTGTTTCATGGGTGAGACACAGAGGGGAGTTACAGATATGCTAAACGTGCATCGTTGCTCCCAAGTTGCATTCCCAGGAGAAAAGATAATGGAAGAAGCGAAGCTCTGTACAAAGAGATATTTAACAAATGCTCTTGAAAGTGGAGGGACTTTTGACAAGTGGGCTCTCAAGAAAGACATTAGAGGAGAGGTGAACAAACCACTCCTATCCTGAACATATTATAATCAGTCTAAGGAAACACTGAAATAATTCCCTTTTCTAAATTTACAGGTAGAATATGTGCTCAAGTATCCATGGCATAGAAGTTTTCCTAGATTGGAGGCAAGAAACTACATAGAGCAATATGGGCCAAATGATGTCTGGCTTGGAAAGTCTATGTACTTGTAAGGATGAATATTCATCATATTATTCATAGTTTTTACTATTGATAGGTATTCTCAGTGTGAGATTATCATTTATTTTGCAAATTGCTTGTTAGGTTGCCATGTGTTAGTAACCCAAAGTATTCAGAACTGGCCAAACTTGACTTTAATAGGGTTCAACATATACAACGACAAGAAATCATTGAACTCAGAAGGTACATACCTACAAAACAAAACTACATAGTAATACTTAGTTTTATTTTCATATTGATGACTAATTTAAGCACCGTTGTGGAAAGGTGGTGGAAATCGTGTTGTGTCTCAAAGGTGAGTTTTATTCCCGATCGCTTGGTTGAAATATATTTTGCAGTGGCAGCGAGCATGTTCGAGCCAAAATTCGCTATGTGTAGAGCGGTTTACACAAAAGCTTCCATCGCTATGTTAATTTTGAAGTACTGTTTTGAAGCATACGCCTCATCGGCTCATGATGTCGCATTATTTTCTGAGGCAGTTACCAGGTAACAATAAAATTTCTTGAGTTGTTTCACTTGGAAGGTAATGGAAAATATTTCTATTGTATTGAATATGATTGTTATTTAAATGTAAGTGTTTAGTATATGAAAAATGAATTTTTGTGAACTATTATTTATGAAGTAGCTCAATTAAACTCTAAAATGTAGTGTTTGATTTTAAAACTAGACAATTAAATTTTGATAGCAATATGAAAATGTTAAAAAAGTATTTTAGTCAAATTAAATTTTTCATAATGCTAAGTTAATTGAATTACAATATATGTAAGTAAATTAAAAAATTTATTAAATATGCATTTGTGATTGTTATATCTTATATATCAATTGACATTCTATCCTTTTGAAATAAATTTCATTTCTTAAAAAAATAATTAAAAATTTCTTGACTAAATTTGTTGTGGTCTATATGTTTTTAGGTGGGATATCTCTCTAGTGGATGTCATGCCTCGAGAAATGAAAATTTGTTTCCTAACTATATACAACACAATAAAGGAAATTGCACAAGAAGGAAGCAAGAGACAAGGACATGATCTATTGCCCTATATTAGGGATTTGGTATGTGTCATAATATTTACCTTTCTATTAGAATTTATTAAGTCATTTATTTCCTAAATTATATAAATAGTAGAGAAATATAATTTATAAAGTATTTATGATGTAGATGGAGGTCCAAGTAGTATCGCTCAATATAGAAGAAAAATGGATGCAAGATAGATATGTTCCTTCACTAGATGAATATATAGACAATGCTAAAAGCTCTATGGGATTAGGCACAATAGTTTTGGCCTCCATACTTTTCACAGGAGACTTTCTCTCAAGTAATGTGTGCTCAGAAATTTCTCGTGGATCCAAATTTCTTCATCTTGTGTCTCTCACAGGATGCTTAGTCTATGATAGCAAAACTTATAAGGTATTGTTCTATTGAATAATTCTTCAATCCTTCCTAATATGGATACATATCCATCTATTTAGAATTCATTCATCTAATGCAACATAGAAGAATTTAGTCGATTAACTTTAACTATATATTTGTTTAATGATTTAGGAGAAGAAAATTCAAGGAAAGGCTTCATCTATACAATGTTGTATTAAAGATTATCCAAGAATGTCAGAAGAAGAAGCTTTGAACCATATTTATGCTCTCATGCAAAATGCACTATTGGAACTTAATTGGGAATTGGTAAACAACAACGACATGCAAGGCAGTTGTAGAAAGTTATTTTTCAACACATCACGGGCAATGCAATTATTTTTCATGGAGAAGGATGCTTTTACTCTATCTCACTTTGAAATGCAATATAATATTATTAAATGCCTTATCCAACCAGTTTTATAGATGGAAGATACTACATTATATGTATTTATGTTGGGAATATAAAATTATTCCCATAGATGG
>BSBK01011264.1:112500-157500 GCA_027943335.1 Chamaecyparis obtusa | reverse complement strand
AGTTATTTTAAACTCTAATTTAACTTAATATTTATTAAAAAAAATTGTTGGTGTGTGTTTTCCCTAATTTTTGGGAATGACAAATTGTCATTATATTAATTACATATAATGAATAGACATGTCCCATGAAGGGACATGTCTATTCTTGGATCATTCTCAACATAAATGCAAGAGATTGTTGCATTTTGAAAATACATACAATCAGATACTGCTATTACATTTGGAATGATCCTAAAACCTTAACACCAGTGATGTAGGCTTGGTATATTTGGGAGGTGAAGTCTTCCTAGGCACATCACTCATCAGTATTTGATCCAATGCCTTTTGTGTGTCCTCAAATACGTCATCATCTTTTCTCACCATTATTTTTACAAGTCTGTCCTTAGTCCTTAGTAGGGTTTGAGTTCCTTAATTATTTTCTCCCTTTCCTATATAGAAACTACAAAAAACATGTATTCAATGGCTTTTTTCCTTATTGTTTCATCTTCTGATTGTGCTAAATTTTTTTTCTGATTTCTAGCTTGTCATTCAAATCATTTGGAATACTACCTTCAATCTCTAGTAAGTTCGTTTTATAAAATAGTAAGTGCTTAATCACTATATCTTCAATCACTAATTGATTATCAAAATCATACCTTTCATAGTATCTATTCAATGTATTGAAATTTCCATCTCTTATTATTCTCTTCTACTATATTTTAATGTGGTGTTTCCATAGTTTCTCTATTTTCTTCTATTCTACTTTCTCTTCTTTATTTTATGTGACCTTATCTTCTTTTCTCTTTACTTCTACTTCAAATTTTTGTTTATTGGGCCTGCTAGGTTTGTTTGATCTTGTATATCTCCTAGGTGTCCTTAGAGGTGTATGTTAGAAATGGGAACATTGAGAGGGGGGGGGGGGTGAATCAGTGTTCACTTTATTTTATCTTTTTCCTTAATCTTTAAAAATGCTTAAGAACTGAAATAAACATACACATAAACATGAAACATGAAATCAACACATAACACCAATATGGCTATGGGAAAACCCAATTAGGTAAAAACCCCGGTGGGAATTGACACCCACTAATATTTTGTACTAGTGTTTTATGATCCTTGTTAGAAGATCCTTAACCTTGTTAGGAGTTTCTTTACAATGTATTAAGTATAGTAGACCTTGTCAAGGGTCAAACCCTATTAGAGTCTTTTACAATAGTCCCTGTTAGGGGAGTGGATGCACTATCTTAGAGCTCACCGCTCAAGTGGTGAAGGCTACAACCTTCTGATCATAGATACACACTATATCTGCTAAATTAACTGTCACTGGGACATTGCTTGTCAGATCAGTTCCTTTGACACGTTGATGCTTTGACGTCTTTCAAAGCTCTAATACATCTTATAGTCTCTTCATACACTTTTTCTATGCTTATCACAACTCTATATCAACTTCCATACTAATTACAATGGGCACACCTCATATTTATATGCACATACAAAACAAACAAATAGGTCAGCCCTTAAACCTATTACATACAATGCTTCCAAATGAATTGGCTCAAGCATGTTTACTGTTACCCAAATTTCCCTATGCATACAAATTTGGCTAAAACCATCTCCAGGACCTCTGTTTTTACCATGTCTACCATCCCTGAAATTTTCATGGATTTATACCCTGTTCTTTGGCCTCTGATATTTATTTTACTCCCTAGTCTACAGTTGAAAATTTTAAAAAACTAGTCGTTGGTGTTCAAAAAGCCCAAAAAAACCCTAAGCCTTGTTATATTTTCATGTTACCATTTTTGGGAACTTAAGTCATTCCAATTTGCATGTGTGCAAAATAATTCCTAAGTCTGGCAGTTTAATTTTTCCTAAGTCTCAGTATGCAAAATAAATCCTAAAGGTTAAGTGTCGATTTGATCTGACGATATTCACCATTCCGCAATCCAAAGGTGCGCGTGTGTTACGATCAATGCTATAGCAAGAACCGTCGATCTTGCTTTTCCTCCAGTGCTGCTATGTGTTAGTGGGACCGGTGCCACCTCATCCTACTTGGCACCTTTTCATTCATCGGTGGGCTAGTGATTTGGAGATCTATTAGTGGGGCTAGGCCCTTTCAGTAGTCAGAGGCTCTAACATCTATAGAAGATCGACGACTGGTGTATGTTCACAAAGGTTTGTGTCAGGGCTCATGATTACGAGATAGCCATGGATCTTGCTTTATCCCTGGGGTCTGTCAGGTGGGTCCAATGTCAGAAGGTATGCAACATGGATCAGTTTTGGTGTCTTGTGATTGGCTAAGGTTGAATACAAGTGGAAGGTTGTCAATGGGCCCGTGGGGGTCAAGGATTTATAAAGAGGTTAAAGTGCAACAAGATCTCACAGCTCTCATTATACCACTGATCCAAAGAGCTCGATCATTATCACAAGACGGTATAGTGACAGCCATCTAATGGTGTTCTCAGGGATGTGGGTCCAAGGTCTTGTCAAAGATGTTGATTTTCTCTCTTTTGATTGGTTGCTGAGCTCCAAGTGGTGTTTGACTTGTCAAAGGTTTTGTAGACTATTTTAAAACATGCATCTAGGCCATTCATCTACTGGGAAGGGTTTCTCATCAATGGTGATGTTTTAAATCTATCACTAGCTGTTATATTTAAAAATTCAAATGTCCTCTATGACGATTTTGCATTCTTTTGGCCATGCACAACGTCAGGTAGCTCAGGAGTTTAATTCTCAAGACATTTTGGTTGAAAAGTTGATGGAGATGACTGTGTGTCAGCATTGTAGGGTACTGTGCCATGTTCCCACACTGAGAAGAGATGAAAAGAGCTTGTGCCACCTTTTGAGTGGTACTCTTACCCAAGGAAATAAGATCAAATTTAAAGCCTTCATGGCTCAGTGGAGTTGCAAGTGGGTAGATGGATTGAGGTCATTGTGTCTGCAGGAGGGCTTAGTACAAGATCAACACGCATAGAGAAGATTTGATCTGATCATCAGTTTTCTCAAAGATTTTGATGATAAGTGATCAGTGTACCTTTAGGGTTTGCTATTATTGTAAATCTTGTAACCCTAGTTAGGTTAGTTTTGACTCCTGCCTGTGTGCAGGGAAGGATGTATATATTGTATTTTTAGAGCCTTCGTGCTCAGAGGGGGACAATTGTAAATGAATTTCATTTTTCTTAAAGGTCATCTATGGTATCTTTTCTACCTCTACCTTATACAGTTGTATTTCTCCCATTGCTGAATTCAAACATTGCAGAGGTATTTTTTGATAATTCTTCATGTCCCTATGCTTCCTTGTCTAAGTTTATCTCTTATTGAATTGAAGTATATGATGTTTTCAGTGGTATCTTAGGGTTCCTAATCCCTCTTACTTTTTGTAACTATGTGTGTTATTGTGTATGATCTGATTTAGATGCTTTTGTGGGTATACTTCAGCCCCTTAACAATCTTGTCTCAATCCTACATCAAGTTGCAAAAGTGAATGTCTGCTTGCAGGTCATAGGTTGTGCCTTATGTTCAGGCCCTCCTATGAAATACTTATGCAAGCCTATCTAGTAAGTTGTGATCTCCTAGACCTGAGTTGTTCACTTGAATTCATCTTACATACTGAGATCCAAAACCCTAGTTTCAGGTGCATCACCTAGTAGGTAGTTTTCTTTCAATCATTTCCCTTTCTAAGCACTCCTTCTATCCCTTTCCCTCAAAAGTTTACTTTCATGTCTAGAAGAAAATTAGGGTGATTATCCAAGAGGAACCAACCTAGAACCTGGAGGTCTCATCTTAGTTAGGAAAGGTCCCACAACCTAGAGATGATTCCTATGTTATATTGAGTTATCAAGACCAAGAGAGATTGAGACAAAGGGTGCAAACTTAATGTATAAAATTTTTGGTACGCCTGGTGGGACTACACAAGTTCATTTTTAAAAAAATTATGTTATCTCTGATATGCAGATTGCATAGTACAAGACTTTAGAGGTTGTTCTATCAAGTATATCTGGCGATTCCACTGATTTCAAAGATCCAGGCTACCTTGTTCAAAGTTTTATGAGAAAGATTGAGACTAGCAGCTCAAAGCCTGCCCAATTTTTAGAGTTGCCCTCAAAGAGAAGTACTAAAGGCAGGACAACTCAAAGAACATCCCTTGCAAGGAGAGTTCAATTAACACCTCTTGATACTTCAGAAAGGAGACCTTTTCCCTTTCATTCCAAAATAAGAGGTAGATCTCTAACCAGAGATCTAGAAGAGGATTCAAATCTAGCAGCAAATACAGCTCATATAGTTGTTAATCTTCAGATTCCATCCCCTACAATGGCAAGATAGTTTGCCTTTGCACCTTTCAACCAAGGGAGTCCCTTGGTATTTTCTCAATATCATGATGTGCCCTTGGTGGCACTAAAGAGTATACCTAATTTCACGGGTGAAGGGCAGACGACTTCTTTTGAGCACATAAGAGATGTGACCACCATCTACAACATACACAACATAAGCCAAGAAGATGTGGCCACAAAATTATTAGCAGCCTCTCTAAAAGGTAGGGCTCTTGAATGGCTTAGGACTCTAACTATTGGTTCTATTAATTCATGGATGCATTAAGTAAGCATTTTGAGGATAAATCAGATAACTTGTCTCTAGTTGAGCAGTTAACAACTATTAAGAGAGACCCTCAAGAGAAAATGATAGACTACAATAGTAGATTCCTTAAAACATGGAATAGAATCTTAGTCTTAGTAAGACCATCAGCTAACCATGCCTTACTATACTATTTTCAAAGTCTAAATGGTCAAATTTCTATCATGATCCAATCTATGGGTGGTACTTCTTTACCCCAAGCCTTTGACATAGCTGTCAAGGCTAAAAATTGTTTAATTCAAGCAGGCATGATTGCTAGAAGACCTCCAATGCCCATCTTTCCTAGCCTTCAACCCCTTGCACCTGCCCAAGCACCCCCATTTACCCCTATTCCCACCATATTAGCACCTCAGGCTAGTACCAGTGGTCAAGAGCTAACAACTAGTTTCTCCCAAGAGTTACAAGAAATAAAGAATAGTCAGCAAACTAGTATACAAGAAATGACAAACTTGTTGTAGATCTTGACTAAAGAGGTTACAAATTTGAAGAAACAAGGTCAAGGGATCAGACCACCCTTCTAGCCACAAGGGCAAGGTCCTAGTCAGCAGTATCAAAATCAAGGACAACCTTATCAACAAAATAGGCCACCATATCAGGGAGGCTATTAAGGAAAAAGACAAAATTTCAATCAGAGACCATTCCAACCATATAACCCTACACCTCTTAATTTTGCAAATCCAGTGAAGGATATGGTTCCTAGCCAAAATAATATGGCTATGGAGAATGAATGGTGTTTTCCTTGTAATCAACCTCATAATTAGACTACATGTTCAAATGGATGGATGAACCAAGCTCTAATGGTCAAAATGCCTCACAAGCTCAATCAGAGGCTTCATCTAGTGGGTTAGTTCCCCAGCAAGAATCACAAGAGCATGAGACTACTCTCTTTAATTGGGAGCAACCAGACTTCAATGGAGTCAATGATGAGGTTGCTTTTGTCACCTATACAAGAGCAAATAGAAGAGCTTAAGACATGGAGAGGAAGATTCTAATGCCAAAGCTACTACATTAGTAGAACCAGTGCAACAAGCTAATCCCCTCACACCTAAGGAGGCTCCTATCATCACAAGCAAAGAGGGCCAACAATCTAAAGAGGTGGAGCCCATCATAGTGAAAGAAAATAAAGAGTACACACTATGGAACCTTTTAATATCATAGACAACATGAAGAAGGTGAATGTCACCATATCCATGTGGGACTCTTTGGCTCTTCCAGGAAGCCTGAAATTTTAAAGAAGTCCAAGACAGAAGTAGCAACTCCTCAACGTACAAAAGAAGCTGCAAAGTTGGTGTTGGTTAACACTGATCAAGAAAAGGAGGCTCCAAGTAGAAACTCCAAAGGCAATGCCATTCAAGGTAGGAATTCAAAACCACCTTCCTTTTATGTATCTTTAATTATTGGAAAATCTTAGTACATAATTGTATGGTAGATAGTGGAGCTACTAGCACTGTAATGCCCAATAAAGTAGTTGACCAATTAGGACTAAAATCTGAACCCTTCCAAAAGAAGGTAACACAACTTGATGGATCCTCAGTCAATACTATAGGTATGGCCAAGGATACTAGTCTAATCCTGCATGCTAGTCCTAATTTTTCAATCCTCCTTGATATATATATCATAGATTTCCCTACATTATTTGTTATATGTCCTTCAAGGGAGTTTACAGCTAAGATAGGAGGCTACCTATCTTCTAACAGGTCTCACATGTTATTTCCATACAAGGTATGGGACCAAGGTCACCATCAAGTCAGAACCATTAGCAGCACACCATATAGAACCATATGTGTCCAATGCCATCAATGTAAATTGCCCTATATTTGATGATAGTGACTTCCAAACCATTAGTGAAGAAAGCACAAAGATAGAGAGTATACCTGATATTCTTCTAGATGAAAGAGCTTTAGAGGCCCAAGAAAATATTGTTTGGGATTTTGGTTTGGGAAGTTATTTAATACAAGAGAGTGGAGTCATAGAACCAACCCTTCTCAAAGAGGATACTGATTCAGAGGATCAGAGAAATCAGGTTTGGGAACTATTTTTTGATGGAGCTAGAATTAGGCATGGTTCTGGTGGTGGTGCTATGCTAGTGTTCTGAAAAGGAGAAAGGTATTATACTACCTTTAGATTCAATTTCTCCTGCACTAGCAATACTGCAGAGTATGAGAGCCTAGTCAATGGACTAGAATGGGCTAGAGAAAGAGGGCTTAAGGTCTTAAAAGTCTATGGTGACAGTGAGTTAGTTTTTAGCCAAGTAAGAGGGATAAGTGCAACCAAAAATGACACCATGAAAGCATACAAACATAGAGTTTGGGATGCAATTGAAGATTTTTGTGCTTTCAATATTGTTGCTATCCCTAGAAAGCTAAATCAAAATGTAGATAGGTTAGCTGTTGTTGGATCTCAGTATGATATTACAAATAGCATTTCAAAAGAAATGGGTCAACAATATATCAAAGTGATTGTCAGACCATCTATTCTTGATAATGATGTCAATTGGCAAGTGTTTGACAATGATGAACAAATTCTTCAATTCTTGTTTGAAGAAGATATTTTTACAGAATATAATCAAGATAGGCTATCACAAAATTATGGTGATCAAGTTATACAACTGAAGTCCAAAAAGATGCCTAGAGGTATTGTTACCTTAGAGACTATCTTCAACAAGGATGATGAAGTTAAGAAGAACAAAGCTGGCTTGGTAGTCCAACAAGAACATTGTGTTGAACTAGAGTTGGAACCAGGTAAGAGTCTACAATTTGGAAAGATAAACACTAAATTGGGAAAGAAAGATTACACCCAATTATTCAAAGAATTCAATGATGTTTTTGCACGGCAATATGAAGACCTCAAAGGTTTTGATCCATCCCTTGCTTAGCACACCATTGAGTTAGAACCTAATGCCAAACCGGTGAGGTAAAAGTAAAGGCCTGTTAATCCCAAGCTTGAGCCACTCATGCATAAAGAAGTATTCAAATTGATAGAAAGTCCTATCATCTACCCCATCAAGCATACTAGTTGGGTTTCCAACCTTGTTCATGTCAGGAAGAAGAATGGGGAGCTGAGGTTATGTGTTGACTTTAGGGATCTTAACAGAGCCTCATTAAAGGACCACCATCCACTACCCTCCATGGAACAAATCTTATAATGTGTCTCTGGATCTGAGAGATTTTCATTATTGGATGGCTAGTCAGGATACAATCAGATCTTAGTAAATAAAGATGATCAATACAAGACTACATTTACAACCAAATTGGGAACCATGGCTTATCAAAAGATGCCCTTTGGTTTGTCAAATGTAGGAGCTACATTTCAAAAGGCAATGGATATGGCCTTTAAGAGCCTAATGTACAATTTTGTGCTGGTCTACTTGGATGACATAATTGTCTATTCAAAACATGTAGTAGACCACATCAAACATTTGAGGAAGATCTTTGAAAGTTGTAGAGAATTTGGGATATCTCTTAATCCCAAGAAATGTGTGTTTGTAGTTCATGAAGGAAAATTGTTGGGATATGTAGTATCTAAAGAAGGAATCATAGTAGATCCTGAAGGAATTGCAGCCATCCTAGAGCTACCCCTACCACATAACAAGAAAAATATTCAATCTTTCATAGGAAAGATTAACTTTGTTAGGAGGTTCTTGCTTAACATTGCAGATTTACTGAAGCCTTTGATAGCCATGTTAAAGAAGAGTTCAGCTTTTAGTTGGACTAAAGAGGGGAAAGCCAATTTCCAGGCTATCAAAGAAGCCTTGATAGGAGCTCCTGCCCTCTTAAACCCAAATTTCAATAAGGATTTCATCCTTTATGCCTATGGAGGTCATGATGCCATATCTGCAATGTTGACCCAAGAGAATTCAGATAGATTGGAGTAGCCTATTGCTTTCTTTAGCAAAGGTTTAGAGGAGTATGAACAAAGATACTCTTTTGTAGAAAAACATGTACTTGCTGTGGTAAAGAGCCTTAAAAATTTTAGATATATATTGACCCATAGCAAGGTACATTTAAAAGTTACTCATCCAAGTGTCAAAGAATTTTTGCTTTCCAAGGACCTAAATGAGAAAAGAGCTAGTTGGATCACCAAGGTGATGGAATATGATAGATATTCAAACTACCAAGCTAGTTAGAGGAAGAGGTCTTTGTGAGAAAATGGGAGGGGATGAGAGTTCAAAGAAATTAGAGCAATTGGATGCATCTTTGGTGGTACATTCTATAGAAGAACAAGACAAGGCAACAAGCTGGTTTCCTAATATGATCAATTACTTGAGGACAGGGCAGTGTCCTGGAGGCCTAGACTCAGCAAAAAGAAGGTATTATAGATTGCAATCTATTCCTTTTGTGCTAATAGATGAAGTTCTTTTTAGAAAGGAT
The DNA here is from genome assembly GCA_027943335.1 of Chamaecyparis obtusa. Taxonomy (NCBI): domain Eukaryota; kingdom Viridiplantae; phylum Streptophyta; class Pinopsida; order Cupressales; family Cupressaceae; genus Chamaecyparis; species Chamaecyparis obtusa. The sequence goes on along the minus strand of BSBK01011264.1, from coordinate 148,522 downwards.
CACAATGGTGTCCTTTTAAGATGCATAGCTTTAGAAAAGGTAGTAGACATCCTATTTGAGTTTCATGATGGACCTTCTGGAGGTCACTTTTCTCTTAGGACTACTACTTTTAAAATCATGAGGGCTAGGTACTATTGGCCATCTATCTTTAAGGATAGTCATGATTATGTCATAAAATGCATCAAGTGTGCTATGTTTGCAGGAAAAGAAAGGCTTCTAGCTCTGCCCCTACAGCCAGTCAGAACAAATCAACCCTTCATGAGGTGGGGTATAGACTTCATTGGTATGATCAACCCTCCATCTAGTGTAGGCCATAAATGGATAATCACCGCAATAGATTACTTCACTAAATGGACAAAAGCAATTACTTTAAAAGAAGCCAATGAGAGTGTTTTCCTAAGCTTTTATGATGAATTAATTCATAGGTTTGGCACTCCTGATTCCATAATTTCAAATAATGCCTTAGCATTTACAGACCTCAAAGTCTCAGAGTAGGCAGTCAAGAATGGCATCTATCTAAATACTAGTTCCAACTACTACCCTCAAGGCAATGGCTTGGTAGAATCAACAAATAAGAACTTGATTAGGATAATCAAGAAGACTCTTCAAGAAAATCAAAGAGATTGGCATACTAAGTTGAGGTCTACATTGTGGTTAGACAGAATTACCCAAAAGAAAATCATTGGTAATTCTCCTTGTGTGCTAGTGTATGGTAGAGAGGCTAAGTTGTCCATTTTAGCTGAATTACCAGCTTTGGACCTAGCTACTCAGTATGCCCTATTTGAAGAAGGAGATCCTTTGCAGATCAGACATGCTCAATTGATGGAATTGAAAGAGATTAGAGACAAATCAATGAAGGATATGGAATTCCATCAGATTCAAACAAAGAGGTGCTTTGATAGAAGAGCCAGGGTTAGAGACTTCAAGGTTGGGGATGTAGTCCTCAAATGGGATGAATTCAGATCCAGACCTAGCAGGCATACAAAATTTGACTCATTTTTGGGTGGACCATTTGTTATCATAGAATGAAGGGGCTCCAATGCTTTTCAACTATCAAATATGGAGGGAGTCCCCTTTCCTATCTCAGTTAATGGTTTCCACTTGAAACCTTGTTTTGAGGTTAACCCCTCTTTGTAAATTTTGTAAAGTTCCCTATTTTCTTTCCTTTCTTTCTAGTTTAGTTTCCTACTTTTCAAGACATGCTCTGAGCATAGTTCAAGTTTTGTCCCTCTGTAGAGAATTTTGAGTTTTGATAAACCTCATGCCCAATGGATTATCTAGGTCATTGGTTTCCCATGTCTAGCAGGCTGACATCCAGCAGAAATCGCCAAAATGTTACCCAAATTTTCCTATCCATACAAATTTGGCTAAAACCATCTCTAGGACCTCTATTTTTACCATGTCTACCATCCATGAAATTTTCATGGATTTATACCCTATTCTCTAGCCTCTACAATTTATTTTACTCCTTGGTCTGCAGTTGAAAAGTTTTTAAAAACTAGCCATTGGTGTTCAAAAAGCCCAAAAAACCTAAGCCTTGTTATATTTTAATGTTACCATTTCGGCAACTTAACTCATTCCAATTTGCATGTGCATGAAATAATTCCTAAGTCCAGTGGTTTAATTTTTCCCAAGTCTCAGCGCACAAAATAAATCCTAAAGGTTAAGTGTCAATTTGATCTAACAGTCTTTGCCATTCCGCAAGCCAAAGGTGCGTGTGTGTTACGATCAGCGATATAGTGAGAACCGTCGATCTTGGTTTTCCTCCAATGCTACTGTGTGTCAGTGGGACCGGTGCCAACTCATCCTACTTGGAAGCTTTTCATTTATCAGTGGGCTAGTGATTTGGAAATCTGTCAGTGGGGCTGAGCCCTTTTGATAGTCAGAGTCTCTGACATCTATAGAAGATCAACAGCCGGTGTATATTCACAAAGGTTTGTGTCAGGGCTCGTGATTACGAGACAACCACAGATCTTGCTTTATCCCCAGGGTCTATCAGGTGGGTCCAATGTCAAAAGGTATGCAATGTGGATTCATTTTGGTAGCTTGTGATTGGCTGAGGTTGAATACATGTGGAAGGTTGTTAGTGGGCCCATGGGGTCAGGGGTTTCTAAAGAGGTTAAAGCGCAACAAGATCTCATGGCTATCATTATACCGCAAATCCAAAGAGCTCAATCATTATCATAGTGGTATAGCGATAGCCATCTGATGGTGTTCTCAGGGATGTGGGTCCAAGGTCTTGTCAGAGATACTGATTTGTTCACTTTTGATTGGCTTCTGACTTCTAGGTGGTGTTTGACTTGTCAGAAGGTTTTGTAGACTATTTTAAAAGGTGCATCTGGGCCGTTCATCTACCGGGAAGGGTTTCTCATCGATGGTGATGTTTTAAATCTATCACTAGCCGCTATATTTAAAAATTCAAATGTCTCTGTGAGGGTTTTGCATTCTTTTGGCCATGCACAATGTCAGGTAGCTTAGGAGTCTAATTCTCAGGACATTTTTGGTTTAGAAGTTGATGGAGATGACTGTGGGTTAGTACTATAGGGTACTATGTCATGTTCCCTTATTGAGAAGTGATGAAAAGAGCTGGCACAACCTTTTGAGCGGTACTCTTACCCAGGGAAATAAGATCAGATTTGAAGCCTTCATGGCTTAGTGGAGTTGCAGGTGGGTAGATAGATCAAGGTCATTGTGTCTACAGGAGGGCTCAGTACAAGATCAACATGCATAGAGAAGATTTGATCTGATCATCAATTTTCTCAGAGATTTTGATGATAAGTGATCAGTGTACCTTTAGGGTTTTCTATTATTGTAAATCTTGTAACCCTAGTTAGGTTAGTTTTGACTCCTACCTGCGTGCAGGGAAGGATGTATATATTATATTTTTAGAGCCTTAGTGCTCAGAGTGGGACAATTGTAAGAGAATTTCATTTTTCTTAAAGGTCATCTATGGTATATTTTCTACCCTCTGGCTTATACAGTTTTATTTCTCCCATTGATGAATTCAAACATTGCAGAGGTATTTTGTGATAATTCTTCATGTCCCTATGCTTCCTTGTCTAAGTTTATCTCTTATTGAATTGAAGTATATGATGTTTTCAGTGGTATCTTAGGGTTCCTGATCCCTCTTACTTTTTGTAACTATGTGTGTTATTGTGTATGATCTGATTTAGATGCTTTTGTGGGTATACTTCAGCCCCTTAACAATCTTGTCTCAATCCTACATCGAGTTGCAGAAGTGAATGTCTGCTTGTAGGTCATAGGTTGTGCCTTATGTTCGGGCCCTCCTCGAAAATACTTATGCAAGGCTATTTAGTAAGTTGTGATCTCCTAGACCTAAGTTGTTCACTTGATTTCATCTTACATACTAAGATCCAAACCCTAGTTTCGGTGCATCACCTAGTAGGTAGTTTGCTTTCAGTCATTTCCCTTTCCAAGCACTCCTATCCCTTTCACTCAAAATTTTACTTTCATGTCTAGAAGAAAATTAGGGTGATTATCCAAGAGGAACCAACCTAGAACCTGGAGGTCTCATCTCAGTTAGCAAAGGTCCCACAACCTAGAGTTGATTCCCATGTTATACTGAGTTATCAAGACCAAGAGAGCTTGAGACAAAGGGTGAAAACTTAGTGTATAACATTTAAAATCAAACATATTTAGATGTTGGAAACCTAATTACAATAGGCTCATAGCCTTTACATCATTAGAATATAACTATAACTCAAAATGCTAACATTCGGTTGCTTACTCTGTTCTTCTCTGGGGCACACTAACTGTGTAACTTCAACTATCTATATCTTTCTCATACTTTCATATCTGATCATGCGCTCATAGAATAAGCATGGATATAGTCTTAAAAAATTAGCTTATAGGATGCATACCATAAATTGGTCATACGCATGTGCACTGATGCTCTGAGCTTCAGGTACTTCGTATACTATCCAGTCTTCAACACTTAGCCGATTTATGATCTTCTCATCAAGTGCACTGACTCCAAACTACTATATGAATTTTTTTGCCATAATGACAACACTATACTAAGTCATATACACTAGTATAGCCAACTTTCCAACAATCTCCCCCTTTGTCATTGATGGCAATAAAGGAATATGGCCAAGCTGCTAATTGTTCCTTAATACAAAAAACTTTTATCTTATATCTCCCTTATACATAATTTCTATCTTATATCTCCTTATACATATCTATACCCCATATTCTATACATACTCCCCCTTTGACATTAATGAAAAAGGTGTGTCAAAACTGTATCTATAAAAACTTACTATGATAAAACATCCGGATATGCTATCTTCAGGTTTTGGATCTCCTTCTTCCAAAATGTGATCAGTGAATTCACAATCTAGAGATGGGTGTATAATGCATATTGTAGCTTCTCCATCTTCTCCAAATCTATGCTAGGACCTTGATCATATGTCACCATGGTGTCATCTATCTCCTTGATATTCTGATTAAGTATGTCTAATGAGGGCACAAGAGCATTCCTTAACTGAGTCTGCCTAGCCCTTATCTTGGTCATCTCTTTTTCTGCCTTCTCAATCTTCTCTATCTATACTTGGTAAACATTATTACACATGTTTACATCAACAAATGGACCTTGCACTAATTTCCTTATGCTATCTATCATGACTTCTTCCTCTTGAATCTTCTTGTATAGATCACCAGTCAATTTATCCTGGTTCATATAGTCAACAATGATCTTTCTTCCCTTTGCTACAAACTCCTTCAAGGATGCTTGACTAGCCTTTAGTGGGCTCAGGTCAAGTATATAATTTCTAAACAATTCACTCAATCTCTTATTCAAGTACTTCTCCTCTGAAATTAAGGATGTAGATTCTTCCAGGCTAGAGAAATTATTCTTGAATTGTGAAATCACTAAGCTGACATCATCAATGGAGTGTACCTTCGACACTTTATTGTCTATTAGTAACAAGCTATTTAGGATGTTCACTGACTCTACAAGGAGGGGATTCCTCATCACTTTTTTATCCTTGACCTTCTCCATAGCTAAGATGTTGAGCTTAATCAGGTCTTCTTCTCCCAATGAATCCAAACTGGTTGTGTCAGGTGTCAAACTTGACAACAATGCTGCTGAGGGAAGTGGAGTGATAGGATTACTGTCCATAACTTCCTCTTTTACCTTGATCACTTCAGCTGATGGTTCATTTGTCTCTACTTCTTTATCTATTTCTTTTCCTTTTCCTTCTTCTTTCTTTTCTTCCATCTTTTCTTCTTCTTTCTTTTCATCTGATATATCCTCAATCAATATTTCTTCTTGATTGGGAGTGGAGTTACCACATAGAGTCTCAACCTCTTGAGTACTCACAAATACCTCTTCAAATTTGTCCAAATCAATATCAGTGGCCGCCATGGCTATCTCTACATTATCAATGATAATGGTGATATCCTTTAGTGACTCTTTTATGGGCGCAGACTTATCTACCTCTATTTGTGTTTCAACTATAGGTGCTGAGTCCCGAGGACCTATCACTGATGCACTAGTGGGCTCTACCATCTTGACATCTTTTGAGGATACTTGAGCTATGGGTGCAGTAGGTGGATACATGTGCCTATTCATAAAGACCTTCTCAAAAGCTTTCTCTATTTCCTTCAAAACTAACTCAAAGTTTTTATCCATTATATTCAATGTTCTTGTCTTGGTCCTAAGGTGAGGTTTCACCAGATCTAACAATAACTTTTTCTCTTCTAGCTTGCATACATGAAGGGTTTCATCTAAAATCTTCTCTCTTATCCTTAGATCCTCTTCAATAGCCTATCTCTTTTGGAATTCTAAGATATTCCTTACATTATCAGGGATCATAGTCTTTAGTTCTAAGACTGTCTTCTTAAACTTCAACATGTGTTTGACAATCATTCCATGTATCCCTGATTTGTCTATGTCACTGTATTTCTCATTGTTAGTAAATAAATTTCTCTTTTTGAATTTATTTCTAATGCTCTATTGTTCGCTATGAAACATTAACCCTTTACTAGCAAATGGATTAGACTTAAATGTTTAATCCTCTAAATTATGGTACAACTCCCATAAATATTTTCAATGAATTTTTATGCAAAAGAATAATGCATTTCTGCAAATATAAAACTTTTGACTAGAAAGTTGGTAAGCATGAAATAGTAACTCTCATCAATATGATATAATTACTATGAAATGATAGCAACTAATAAACCTAAAGCTCACATACTTTAGTGAATAAACACTAAACCAATCTAAAACACAACTTTAAGTTTAGATTCAAAGAAAACCATAGACATTCAATTAATCAATTCCATTCAATGTAGAGTACCCCAATAGAGATCCACTCAAAAATATAAACCAACAGATCTATACTGATAAGTTTCTTTCATTCACTGATTCAGAAAAACATAATTCAAGTCCTTACATAAAATACTAAAACTTCAACTATGATATTACTTAAGCGTAAATAAACTAACTAACATCCCTTTCAACAATTTCTTCTTGGCTTTATATAGCCATTAATTAAAATTATAAAAAATAATAAAGTCTTGAAACTCCCCAAGTTTTGGATCCAAACTACTTAAGATAACCAAAATATGTTAAAAATAGTAAACTGGAAAACTAAAAAACAACGACCCATAAAGTGTGGAGAAAGACAACCAATCTTAGCTAAGCTCGATGCTTTAAATTCAACTTTGGGATGACCAAGGTGCATGTTCCTACTTCCACTCCTCATGAGCCAGTAACACGTTGATAACTCTAGCATGACACAATAGGCTAATGAGGGAAATTCTTTGTCTGAGAACCTTCATGTCCTTGTGGATTTGATTCAACCTTGATTTATGAGACTCGAGATGATCTACACAGATGACTAGCATAGCTTCAGTGTTAGCTATGGAGGTAAGATCTTCTATCGTGAGCTCTTTTCTATCTCTAATAGTCATTATTCCTACCTCCAACTCCTAAACTATCTTCTCCACTTTCTTTACATCTTTAGTACCCTCATCTATTAGAACAATGTTCAGGTATTTGAGATCTTTTTGCATGGTGTTGATCAGGCCCTTAAGATCATTGAGTAGGCAAGTCACCCCATCACAACCTTCCTTAATAATTGAGTGTCTCCACTCAATACTTTTCATAGAAACATACAAGACTTCCTCGTTCAGGTCATGAACTGGCTTTTTCAAAAGGAATCTAGGCACCCCATAATGATTGATCTCTATCAGTAGATCAGCTATACCAATGCAATTTTTCCTTTTCTTCCTCCATTATGTCAGTTTAGCCAATAGTTCTGAGATGACTTTCATCACAACTCCATGAGTCTCCATTAACTGAGTGATGTAGTCCTCTCCCCGCTGGATCATGCTCGCAACCCATTTGTTAAAAACTTCTACTACCATTTTATTTCTTTGAATCTGGTCGAGCATTTTTTGGACTTCAGGTGAATGGGGATCAAATGTATGAGGCACCTAAGCTAATGGAAGTGGATTGGGATCTTGCACTACTTGAATGAACTTAGCCAATCTCTGTATGGTTGCCTTTAGTTCTTTCTTGTCCTTCTCATCCTTGAAAGTCATGTGTAATATCTTCCATGTAGAAAATTCTAGGTGTTTCACATCTGCCACCCTACTTGCCACCCCTAAGTCTATCCTTTCAATATTGAATTCTTCAACCAAAGCTTCAAAAACCTATTTATCAAACTTGGGTATTGTTCATTCTGCTATCCACCTTTGATTTTTCTCATGTACATCAATCATTGATTCCATCTTAATTCTTTTAGGCTTCACTATAGACCCCAAGCACTTGCTAACCATGTCTTCTATTGGAAGAGTTATTAGTAATACATTCCTTTTCTTATTGTTAATAGAACTTCCTAACAAACTGAGAGTAGGAGATGGAGTCTGCAAAGTGTCACTTACTATGGTTGTTGAGGGTTCCCCACAATCTGGCTGATTTCTCTTTGGGGTAATTATGTCTCCCTCCACATTATTTGAACCCGCTTGCTCTGTCATTTGAGTGTCCATGAGATCAAGATCTATGACCTCCTTTTCACTAACCAGCTTATTACTTTCTTTACCAACTCTCCCTTTTAAGTTTCTTCTTACTGGTGAAGAGCTGGGGGAAGTTTGTTTCACCAGATTGAAGCTATAGATTTCTTCTTATTTCTAGCTTTGGAGGTACCTACAAGGGAAATATTTTTGTCAGCAGTAACAATGGGTTTGATAATAGTTTCAGCATGTGCATCTCTTCTGGAATTTTGTCTTCTTAAAACAGGGGGCCAATTACTATTAACCCATTTCTCAATTCTCTTAATCACATTAAGAGTCTTGATTATTAGGCTGTCTCTCTAATTAATACCCCAATCTATTTCAGGAAGTGGTGTACCCCTAACTCTAGTTGTGTACTACTCATCAATTACCTCTACACCATCATCTTCATCTATTGCAAAGATGTCAATTTGAATATTTAGGGTAACAATTTTTCCTAAGGTAAACCTAGACCAGGTCCTTCTTCTCACTTCAAAATCATCTTCATAGCCCTCCTAGTAGTCGTCTATTTTGGGAATGTGTTGAAATTCATATGGAAAGTTGAAATGTTGAGTAGCATATCCCCTGCTATCAAAATATTTTCTGAGTGCAAACGTCTTCAAATTAAATTTCCTTAATTCATGCTCTAAATTTAGGGCATCTGAAGAATTTTTGCAAGTGTAATACCTTACTTCAACTGGGAAGATGGAATTTTCTTTTCTCTTCCTTTCCTTGACCCCTTTATGCACATGCACTAGTCGGAAAGATTCTTTTGCAATGATTAAACTGTCAAAAGCATATCTGGGTAATTTAAATGGTTCTCCTTCGAAACCACCCACTCTAAGATATGTGAATTTTCTAAATTGGATGAAGAAACTTCCAAAAGTATTGATGAAGGTTTTTTCCTGTTCTGACATTCTTTGCTTAGTATTCCCTTGTAGTTCATATGCTAACCTTCCAAAGAAAATTCCATTAACTTTCAGAAAACTATCAACATGAAATTCTTTTTGCAGGTGGAGGTAGTAATCGTAGACCTTCATATTTGGGAGGGTTTGTTCATGGAAAAGGCCTTTCCCCTCTCTGGTACAAGCCAAAATGTAGATAAGTAGGAGGACATATGAAAGCTACTGCCAATTGGAAAAATTTCTAACTAATGATTGAGTTCATGGGAAATGGTTTCGGCCCAGTCTATATATTTTTTCCCTCCGAGAGTGACCTGGATATAGAAGTACATCTAGTCATCCCAATAGTATGAATGTTGGTTTCCTTTAATTCTATTTAGCATTATAACCAGATCAGTTACTTCGGTCTTAAAATGATCTAGAGTGAGTGACTTTGGGATCTAGGACCCTCCTTTTTGAGCTTTGAGCAACTAGTATTGGGCTATTTCATTCTAGTAGACTTGTCTCTTGGTGGTGAAGAGTGACTGAGATGAGGGGATATTCCACACTTCATAAGGGTCTCTTTCTATAATTCCTATGGTGTTTTGAATGACATCTCTACTTATGTATACCAGTGGACTCCCATCAACCTTCTTGATACACTTCTCCTTGAAACTATATCTTTTTTCACATTTGACAACTAGCTCTCGACAAGGGGCTACTATAGGGAAAGCGACTGGATTAGCTAGACCACTCTGAATGAATTTTTTTAACATGGAACCTGGAATGGGTTCTTTGACTCAGTTCATTATCTCAGGGTGTCTTCACAGTTGGGTAAGGAGCACATTAAAGGAGAAGTATTTCCAAAATTTGGAATTGGGTTCTTCATTTTGGGTTGTCAAGCTAGGAAAAAACAATAGGGGCCAGAACAACTTTAAAGGAATTCAACTTTGACAAAGGAAAGAGCTTTAACTGAAATAATGAAGGCCAATAGACAGACTCACCTGGTTTGTATGTGATGAACTAAGCTCTGAGATGAGGAAATGATACCTTCTTCCATGCTAACTGTAGGAGATGTCTTGAGCATTATGAATAAAATAGGCTAAACTTTCCAATTTATCATAAAATAGTTTATAGAATCCCAGGAGATTCACAATAATGGAAAAATTATGTCACACAAGGTTTAATTAATGATCATTGGGTAACTTGCACCACCTTAAGCATTGATTACTATACTTTCCCAGACTAAAGTGACACTTAAATGTCTTTTTGATTAATTACAATATCCTCACCACGTGCGGAAGTCATAATTAATCACCAGCTATCCTTTATGTGAAATCACCACTTTGCATTTTCACAAATTACAGGCACACATTGAACCTTGAACCTTAAACTATGAGAGTTCATGGTTCAAGTTCAACAAGAAGGTGGAAGGACTATGCTTTGGTATGATTATAAAATAAAGAAAAAACAAAAGTGACAAGGAAGAAAGAAAAGAAAAGCGCTCTGCAAAAAGGTAACATTTGTTGAACTCTGAATCTTGAACTACAAGAGTTCATGGTTCACAATACATTGGAAGAGTGTGCGCTGACGAAATGCTGCTAAGCTTGCAAACGAAGAGGAAAATCATACCAAAGGATGTTATTGAACATTGAATCTTGAACTACAACAGTTCAAGGTTCAAGATCAATCGACAGGGTGCATATGCAAAGGATTGGAAATTTTAAGTGAACAACACCTTTTTTAAAATTATGGGGTGATTTTGGGTAAATTAGAGCCTGAGGAAATTAAAAAAAATCTTTTGATAACAATGGCTCCGACTAGAGACGAGACCTCTTGAGGTTGAAGGATGAACCTTTAGATTTGGTTTCGCAGACCAGGAAAAAACTTAGAATAGAAAAGAAAGGGAACAAACCAAAAAGGAAAGACAGAAAACAACACAACAAAAAGGTATGTACAAGAAATAGGACTAAACCTTCTTAGAGTTTATACAACTTGAGGTCCTAACCATTAAAGGTTAGAGGTAAAATAGTACCATCCAAATGTTCTAGTTTGAAAGAATTACCTCCCAATACTTTACTAATGATGAAAATGCCCTTCCAAAGTGAATCAAACTTTCCATGAGCATCCTTTGCTTCTTGTCTCTTGTCCCATTACATCACTTGATCTCCCTCCATAAAATTCTGAGGTCTACCTTTCTGATCAAAAATTTTCTTGACCTGAGCTTGATGTGAGGCTATTTGACTTACCATTTCTTCTCTTTCTTCTTGTATTTTATTGAGGTACAAAGTTCATTTCTCAAGGGCATCCTGGTAAACTTGATCTTCAATTGTTTTCTAGAGTTTCACAATAGCTAACTCCAGAGGTAATGAAAGCTAAACTTCAACACCAGAAACCAATTCAAAGGGTGACATGCCAATTGCTCTTTTTGGAGATGTTCGATGAGCCCAAAGAGCTTCAAAAAATTTCTTATGCTGATCCGTAGCATTGTCCCATACTAGCTTCCTCATTATTCTGATCAAGTTCTTATTACTTGATTCTACCTATCCATTTCCCTGTGGATAGTAGTTGGATGCATGGGATAGATAGATACCATGATCATAGTGGAATAACTTTAATTCATGAGAAGAGAAATTGGTAGCATTGTTTGTGACCAATTTGGTAGGAACTCCAAACCTAACCAGAATGTAATTTTTAACAAATTCACACACTACCTCAGATGTGGTCTTCTTAACTGGGACCGCCTCCACCCATTTCATGAAATAGTCTATTGCAATAAGAATGTGGGTGTTTCTAGCACTAGAGGGAGGGTTGATTGGTTCGATGAAGTCTAGCCCCCATTGCTCAAAATGTTCTTCTATGACCACTGGTATTATAGGGAGAGCTGCTAACTGTGGCTTTCCACCAAATATGTTACATTTTTAACAACCTGCAACCCACTTATAAGCATCACCAAACATTCTTGGCTAATAATAACAATTCCTAATAATTTTAAAAGTGGTTACTGTGGAAGAGAAATGACCACCACATGCCTTATTATGAAACTTTCTGAGCAATTTTTCTTGTTGTTCTTTGTCAACACACCTCAAGAAGGCTCCATCTAAACCCTTTTTATATAGTATGTCATCAATAATAACCTACATTGTAGCTTTTAACCTAAGGTTCCTTCTTTCCTTTAGGGTTAAATGAGGAGGAAAATCTCCATAAGTAAGGTAGAATGCCACATCTAAAAACCAAGAATCATGTAGACTGACAAAAAGAATAGAGGGCATGTTGCTATTAGGATCCTACTCAGACATAAGTTTACACAATCCCTATCCCCGGACCAAATTTTTAAGACAAATCTCTAGGTCAAACTCTTGAATCCTAGAGCTCCACATTGCTTGATTGTTCATCCTGATCTCTTGTTGAGTTAGGACATCTTTGACAGTGAAAGTGGGGACAAAAACAACTAAGTGAGAATGCAAAATATAGAACCTAAAATATTTTAATGCCTTAACCACCACATATGCATGCTTCTCGACCAATGTATAGTTTAACTCATGCTTCTTGAGAGGGACACTCATAAAGGAAATAGGCACCTCCTCTTCCTTGTCATTTTTCTACAATAATATCCCAAACATTGTATGTTCTGAGGCATAACAGTGTATTATGAAGTCCTTCTTGTAATCTAGGTTTATTAGTGTGGGAGCTTCCTCTATAGATTTCTTGATGTCATCAAATGCTTTGACAACTTTTGTGCTCCATTTGAATGGATTCTTCTCACTCATGAGACTCACCATATGCTTAGTTGTCTCAGCAAAATCTAGAACAAGCCTACTAAGGAAGTTGGTTTGCCTAAAGAAAGATTTAACACCAGTCCTATTCAAAGGTAAACCAAGCTACTAGATTGCTTTAACTCTTTCTAGATCAATCTTGATCCCTTCTTTTGACACAATGTGTCCTAAAAAATTCCCTTCCGTCACTGCAAAGATAGATTTTTGGGGTTTAAGGAGATGCCATTTTCTCTGCATCTCTATAGAACTGATCTTAAATCCTTTAGATGATTTCTATGCCTCTTGGAAAACACTGTCAGATCATCAAGATAAACATCTATCAACTTATTTAGCAGATCACTAAGGGAAGAATTCATTGCACGTTGAAACGTGGCACCTGCATTTATCAAGCCAAAAGAAATTTTGTTGTAAGCATATATGTACCCCATGGGGTGGTAAAAGTCATTTTATGTTTCCTTCTTAGCCACCTTAATCTGGTTGTAGCCAAATAAGCTATCCAACATGGACATCATATTTGAACCTACCACAGTCTACAGAATATGGTCTATAACAGGGAGTCCATAGTTATCTTTTAGGCTACACTGGTTCAAGCTCTTGAAATCTACGCAAATCCTTATCTCATGATTTTTCTTCCTAATAGGAACTATATTCACAATCTAGGTGGAATGATGAATAGGGTAAATGATATGAGCTTGAAGCATTTTTTCTACTTCCTTCTTAATTTCTTCATAAACCTTTGGATTATAATTTCTTAATTTTTGCCTAAAACATGAAGTACCTCATTTGAGAGGAATATGGTGTTGGAACTTTCCTCCTTTGAAAATTTTTAAATCATGATAGGACCAAGAAAAGGTATCATGATACTCCTTCAATAGATTAACAAATCTCTACTTCTCATCTAAAGTACAACATCTACCCAGATTTACACATTTAGGTTCTTCGATCTCCCCTATGTTTACCTTCTCATAGTCAGTTTGTTTTATATCCCCTTGAGGTGGAGATGAATATTTTAGAGCATCATATCTATCAAATTGAATTTTAAGAGAGACAAGCCCCTTAGGAATGCGGTTCCCAATTGAAATATTCCTTCATCTGTTACACCATCTAGGCAAAACTCGTCACAAGTTGATGAAGACCCTTCAAACAAGGTTGTGCTAAACACTTCTGCCAACTACAAGAATTTATCAATTTTTTTATCATCTTGAAAGACCTACCAATGCTCAACATTATCTGGTACTTTTAGTCTATACACCATTTCAATTTTATATGAACTTTTCTTAAAATCTGAATGTGGCAACAACAGAGAAGAAGAAACTACTAGAGAATCTGCTCGACTATTTTTCTCTCTGGGAACAACTTGTATAGAGAAAGTTTCATGCTCCTCAATTTCATCCCAAACATGATTTCTATAGTGTTTGAGTCTTTCATTTTTTTTCTGAATACATTCCTCTTACTTTTCTAACAAAAATTCATGCATCTCCTCTTTCTCTAAGTACTTTGATACCCATCTTCTTCACTTCTTCAATACCAAGCAAGAGAGACTCATATTCTATAGTGTTGTTCATGTTGTCAAATTATAGCTTAAAATCTCATGGGAAGAAATCTCCTTAAGGTGATATCAATAAAACCCCTTCTCGAGAACCAACAGAAGCACAAGTGCCATCAAACTCCAAAGTCCAAAGACCATCGAACTTACTAGTTGTCACTTCTTCACTCATGTTTGGTGTGGATGAGATTATATGATTTCCAAACTTAGATTCTTGGTAGAGTATCTAAGACTTAGGATCCTCAGATGGGAATACCATGTATTTTCACTTTCCCTCTGGTTATAAGACAACCCTTTTATCTCCAAGTAGAATGATTGCTTGAGACCAATCAAGTTTGATCTCTGCTCCAAGATCCCGATAGAAAGTTGTGCTCAACAGCATACCATAGCTGGCTGGAATATCAACTACAAGTATAGTCAATTTAATCTTCTTACTGGGGTATGTTGCAAGGGCTACTTGGGCATCTTTGATATTTCCAACTAAGGGGACTTGTTTTGCATCTAGGGCATAGCATTGACCAAAGGTTGCAGTGAGGGGAAGATCTAGAGCTTTGGCAACTGAAGCAAGCATAATATTATCAAATGCCCCTGAGTCTATAAAATAGTTGTTCAACTTAAAGTCGTGGATAAAAAAAGACAAATAGAATGGATCTAGTTTTAATCCTACAATAGGACTCTTATCTTGTGGAGAAATCTTTTCTTTTGGAGGATTTTTTTATCTTTGGTAGCTTGGGTTTCTACAGTGGATTGTTTTGAAAAAGTAGCACTAGTAATATCATTAGCATTCTTATCTATAGGAGGTTGACCTGATTTAACATGCTTGACAAATCTTTCCAACTCCTTTGGGTTCATTCTAAGATATTTAGCAAGGGAAACTTGAATCTTAGAACTTTCACAGAAATCAACTATATCAAAAGAATTAGGATTATTTTTCTTCAATGATTCATCTTCTTTAGAAAAAGAGCTTTTAAAAGTTGATGACTTTTGTGAAAAGTCTTTACCTTTGTCCCACCATTGTGATGTCGATGGTGTATCATTGGCTTGAGAATTGCGATAACTTATAGTTAGCATGGTACATGCAGGGTCTTGTAAAGTTGCAAGAATACTTCCTCCTTGCTCAAAGTCAAACTCATATTCTATGTAATAATTTCTAGATCTGCCAGGCAACTAAGGACTCACTGCATCATCTGGTGATTCTTTTGTCAATTCTCAGTTCACATGCATTTGCATTGATTGGATCACTTATGGATAGGAGGTACCATCATGTTCATCTGTAAGGTGGAAGGTACACATATTAGCTCTTCTAGGATGAACTTCCTGTAAATTCTTATTAGTCTGAGGATAATTTTGAGATCTGTGACTAGGTCCAACTTGTTTAGGCATTCCTCTAGGAATATCTTGATACAAAGGAGGAGGATTAGTATTGCTTTTAGGAAGCTACCTCTTGAGGGTAATCACATCATTTACTAATATTTGCAGCATAGGATTAGAGGATGATGTATTTTGTGCATTGGGTACTTGGACATCCTTTCTCCACTTCTCTGTAGTGATCAAATCATCTTCTAGCTTAGTAGCTTGGCTCTGAGCAGTTGCCAAGTCTACTAGTCTATTCCTCCTAAGATGAAAACTGATATTTGAGGGCATCAAATTTACAAAGAAAAATTGCTAATTTTCAAGGGTGGGCCTTTTTGTTGTAGGAATTTTATGAATGACCTTTTTATACTGAGCCACATAATCTCTCATGGGCTCATGGATCTCCTTTTTCATCTGTGCAAGTTGAGCTAACAGAGAATGTTCATCATCTGCACTTTTGAAGTAGCCTTCAAATGTATTTTTCATGGAATTCTAATTAGTTATGGACCCTGTAGGAAGGTGTCCAAACCACTTTTTTTCCCTTCTATTAAGGTTTGAACAAAAATTCAAACTTCTACATCTTGTTCTTGCACACCTAAAATGCCAATGGCTACATTGAAGGAATTTTAGTGTTCTTCTACAACTACTTTGCCATCCCCAGAAAACCTTGGAAGAACATCTTTGGCTCCCTTAGGAAGAGCATGATGAGTTGCTACAACTAGAGGACCTACTGCATTACCCCACAGTTGAGCCATAATAACTATTGGAAAAATAGTCAATAGAGGAGGGGCCTGAATACCTGATAAAGTTAAGGCTTGCCAATCACAGGTCTTTGTAGATGAGTAGAAACATTATTTAGGAGGTGAAGGGGTTCTACTTTGAGCCTTTTTCTTGGAGGGGCGAACTCTTGTGATTTCAAGATTTCTCAATTCTTCAAAAATATTGTCAAAAATACCTGCCTCTCATTGAGACCTGGTGTAAGGTCTGGACTCTAGCTTGGAAGTTCTATGGTCTCTAAATTTCTCTATTAACTACTTCAACTTCTTGAGCTATTGGGAGACCTCTCAACCATTCACCGATCTCTTCCTCTTGTTCTAACACTAATTGAACTTGTTGATATTGTTTTTTACTTGCTTTTACTTTCTAGGCCAAGTTGTTTAGGTCCACAATAATGTCCTCTTGAGTGTCATGAAAGTCTAGACTATGTTGTAAGACTAGGAGAATTTCAACTTTTCCAGGTATTCTATCAGTAGGTAATACCATGATTACACATTAAACCAAGCAAAGACACTGGCTTACTAATTCCCTCCCCAGTATAGTCACCAAAAAATATTAGTAAATGAATTTGTCTCTTTCAAAATTTATTTCTAATGCTCTATTGCCCACTATGAAACATTAACCCTTTACTAACAAATGGATTAAACTTAGATGTTTAATCCTTTGAATTATGGTACAGCTCCTAGAAATAGTTTCAATGAATTTTTATGCAAAAGAATAATGCATTTCTGCAAATATCAAACTTTTGACCAGAAATTTGGTAAGGCTGAAACAGTAACTCTCATCAATATGATATAATTACTATGAAATGATAGAAGCTAATAAACTTGAAGCTCACAAACTTCAGTGAATAAACACTACACCAATCTAAAACACAACTTTAAATTTAGATTCAAAGAAAAACATAGACATTTAATTAAGAAATTCCATTCAATGTAGAATACCCCAACAAAGATCCACTAAAAAATATAAGCCAACAAATCTATACTGATAAGTTTCTTTCATTCACTGATTCAGAAAAACTTAATTCAAGTCCTTACATAAAATACTAAAACTTGAACTATGCTATTACTTAAGCGTAAATAAACTAACTAATATCCCTTTCAATAGTTTCTTCCTAGCTTTATATAGCCATTAATTACAATTATAAAAAATAATAAAGTCTTGAAACTCCCTGAGATTTGGATCCAAACTGCTTAAGATAACCAAAATATGCTAAGAATAGTAAACTGGAAAACTAAAAAACAATGACCCATAAAGTGTGGAGAAAGACCACCAATCTCAACTAAGCTAGACACTTTAGCTTCAACTTTGGGATGACCCAGGTGTGCATACCTGCTTCCACTCCTCATGATCCTATGACACAATGATAACTATAGCATGATACGGTAGGCTAATGAGGGCAATTCTTTGTCCAAGAACCTTCCTATCCTTCCAAATTTTAATTAGCCTTGATTTATGAGACTCAAGATGATCTTCTATCATGAGCTCTTTGCTATCTCTAATAGCCATTATTCCTGCTTCCAACTCCTGAACTATCTTCTCCACTTTCTTTACATCTTGATTTCCCTCATCTATTAGAACAATGTTCAGGCATTTGAGATCTTTTTGCATGGTGTCGATCAAGCCCTTAAGATCATTGAGTAGGTGAGTCACCCCATGACAACCATCCTTAATAATTCAATTTCTCCACTCAATACTTTTCATGAAAAACATATAGGACTTCCTCATTTAGGCCATGAATTGGCTTTTCCAAAAGGAATCTAGGCACCCCGTAATGATCAATCTCCATCATTTGATCAACTATACATGTCCATTTTTTCCTTTCCTTCCTCCATTCTATTAGTTTAGCTAACAGTTCTGAGATGACTTTTGTCACAACTCCATGAGTCTCAATTAACTGAGTGATGTAGTCCTCTCCCTACTGGATAATGCTCATGACCCATTTGTTAAAAAATTCTACTACCATTTTATTTTTTTGAATCTGTTCTAGTGTTTTACAGACTTTAGGTGAATGGGGGTCGAATGTATGAGGCAGTTAAGCTAATGGAAGTGGACTAGGCTCTTGCACTACTTGAGTAAACTTAGCCAATCTCTATATGGTTTCCTTTAGTTCTTTCTTGTCCTTCTCATCCTTGAAAGTCCTATGTAATATCTTACGTGTAGAAGATTCTAGGTGTTTCACATCTTCCACCCCTAAGTCTATCCTTTCAATAGTGAAGTCTTCAACCAAAGCTTCAGAAACCTATTTATCAGAATTAGGTATTGCCTGTTCTGCTATTGACCTTCTAGTTTTCTCATCTACATCAATCATTGATTCCATCTTAATTTGTTTAGGCTTCACTATAGCCCCCAAGCACTTACTAACCATGTCTTCTACTAGAAGAGTTATTGAGAAGAGATTCCTTTTCTTGTTGTTAATAGAAGTTCCTAACCAACTGAGAGTAGGAGACCGAGTCTACAAAGTGTTACTTACTATGGTTGCCGAGGGTTCCCTAGAATCTGGTTGATTTCTCTTTGGGGCCATTGTGTCTCCCTCCACATTATCTAAACTAGCTTTCTCTATCATTTGAGTGTCCATGAGATCAAGATATATGACCTCCCTTTTACTAACCATCTTATTACTTTCTTTACCAACTCTCCCTTGTAAGTTTCTTCTTACTGGTGAAGAGCCAGGGAAAGTTTGTTTCACCAAATCAGCTGGAGACTTATTCTTATTTGTAGCTTTGGAGGTACCTACAAGGGAAATATTTTTGTCAGTAGTAAATATGGGTTTGACAATAGTTTTAGCATGTGTAGCTCTTCTGGAATTATGTCTTCTTAAAATAGGGGGCCTCTTACTATTAACCCAGTTCTTGGTTCTCTTAATCACATTGAGAGTCTTAATTATTAGGCTCTCTCTCTCTCTCATCAATACCCCAATCTATTCCAGGAAGTGGTGTACCCCTAACTCTGGTTTCATACTACTCATCAATTACCTTTGCACCATCATCTTCATCTATTGCCGAGATGTCAATTTGAATATTTAGGGTAACAATTTTTCCTAAGGTAAACCTAGACCAGGTCCTTCTTCTCACTTCAAAATCATCTGCATAGCCCTCCCAACAATCCTGTATTTGGGGAATGTGTTGAAATTTAGATGGCAAGTTGAAATGTTGAGTAGTGTATCCCCTACTATCAAAAAATTTTCTGAGTGCAAATGTCTTCAAATTCAATTTCCTTAATTCATGCTCTAAATTTAGGATATCTGAAGAAGTTTTGCAAGTGTAATACCCTAATTTAACTGGGAAGCTAGACTTTTCTCTACCCTTCCTTTCCTTTACCCCTTTATGCACATATGCCAGTTGGTGAGCTACTTCTGCAATGATTAATCTATCAAAAGCATATCTGGGTAATTTAAATGGTTCTCCTTTGTAACCACCCACTCTGAGATACGTGAATCTTCTAAATTGGAAGAAGAAACTTCCAAAAGCATTGACGAAGGTTTTCACCTCTTTTAACATGCTTTGCTCAATGTTCCCTTGCAGCTCATATGGAAACCTTCCAAAGAAAACTCCATTAACTTTCTGAAAACTATCAACATGGAATTATTTTTGCAGGTGAGGGTATTAATCGTAGACCTTCATATTTGGGAGAGGTTGTTCATGGAAAAGGCATTTCCATTATCTCATACAAGCCAAAATGTAGAATAAGTAGGAGGACATATGAAATCTACTGCTAGTTGGAAAATTTTCCAACTGATGATTGAGTTCATTGGCAATGGTTTCGGCCCAGTCTATATATTTTTCCCCTCTGAGAGTGACCTGGATATAGAAGTACATCTAGTCATGCCAATAGTATGCATGCTAGTTTAATTTAATTCTATTTAGCATTATAACTAGATCAGCTACTTTGTGCTTAAAATGATCTACAGTGAGTGGCTTTAGGAGCTAGGACCCTCCTTTTTGAGCTTTGAGTAGCTAGTATTGGGCTATTTCATTCTGGTAGACTTGTCTCTTGGTGGTGAAGAGTAACTGAGATGAGGGGATATTCCACCCTTCATAAGGGTCTCTTTCTGGAATTCCTATGGCCTTTTGAATGATATCTCTACTTATGTAT
The DNA here is from genome assembly GCA_027943335.1 of Chamaecyparis obtusa. Classification (NCBI taxonomy): domain Eukaryota; kingdom Viridiplantae; phylum Streptophyta; class Pinopsida; order Cupressales; family Cupressaceae; genus Chamaecyparis; species Chamaecyparis obtusa. The sequence goes on along the minus strand of BSBK01011264.1, from coordinate 128,070 downwards.
ACCAGCAGACTCCCATCAACCTTCTTTATACACTTCTCCTTGAAACTATATCTTTTTGCACATTCAACAACCAACTCTCGACAAGAGTCTACTATAGGGAAAGTGGCTACATCAGCTAGACCACTCTGAATGGATTTTGATAACATGGAACCTAGAATGGGGTCTTTGACTTAGTTCATAATGTTCTCTAAGGCTCAGGTTTTGATCACGGTGTCTTCACAGTCGGGTAAGGAGTACATTAAAGGAGAGGTATTTCTAAAATTTGGAATTGGGTTCTTCATTTTGGGCTCTCAAGCTAGGAAAAAACAATAGGGGATGCAACAAATTTAAAGGAATTTAACTTTGACAAATGAAAGAGCTTTAACTAAAATAATAAAGGCCAACATAGAGACTCACCTAGTTTTTATGTGATGAACTAAGCTCTGAGATGAGGAGAGGATACCTTCTTCCATGCTGACTGCATCAGATGTCTTGAGCATTATGAATAAAATAGCCTAAGCTTTCCAATTTATAATAAAATAGTTTACAAAATCCTAGGAGATTCACAATAATGGTGAAATTATGTCACACAAGGTTCAATTAATGATCATTGGGTAACTCACACCACCTTAAGCATTGATTACTATACTTTCTCAGATTAAAGTGACACTTAAATGTCTTTTCGATTAATTACAATATCATCACCATGTGCGAAAGTCATAATCAATCACCAGATGTCCTTTATGTCAAATCACCACTTTGCATTTTCACAACTTACAAGCACACATTGAACCTTGAACCTTCAACTATGAGAGTTCATGGTTCAAGTTCAATAAGAAGGCAGAAGGACTATTGTTTGGCATGGTTATAAAATAAAGAAAAAACAAAAGTGACAAGGAAGAAAGCAAAGAAAAATGCTCTACAAAAAGGGAACATCTATTGAACTCTGAATCTTGAACTACAAGAGTTCATGGTTCATAGTTCATTGGAAGAGTGCATGCTACAAAGACGAAATGTTGCTAATCTTGCAAATGAAGAGGAAAATCATACCAAAGGATGTTATTGAACATTGAATTTTGAACTAAGAGTGTTCAAGGTTCAAGTTCAACTGACAGGGTGCATATGCAAAGGATTGGAACTTTTAAGTGAACAACACCCTTTTTAAGCTTATGGGGTGATTTTGGGAAAATTAGAGCCTGAGGAAATTAAACAAAATCTATTAATAAAAATCATAAAAATTTCCTAGTTTATCAATTCTTCCTTCATCAATGATTCTTGTGCTTAACACACTCAGACTAGGTTTGAAACTTACTTCAAGAGGTGTTTGAGTGTTCCTTATGTTCCTTGTTACTCTCAAGGATGGATGACCAATGTTCATTTCTTTCTTCCTCTTAGGTATTTCCTTATACTCAGGAGCAGTAAGGTCAATGGTTTCTTTGGACGCAGAAGGAGTAACATCATTTTTACCCTTCTGATCATTAGGGTTTTCTATCTTCACCTTCTTCAACTTAGGATCATCTGATTCTACCTTTGCTACATCTACGCTTTCTAATTCCAAAGAAATTTTTTGTTCCCTTTCTTTGTCTAGGTCTTCTTGAGACACTCCATGAATTCTCAAGATCTCTAAGGTAACTTTAGCATCCTTCCTTTTTGTTGCTACATTGTTTAACACTACATCAACTTCTCTTGTTTTCTCTACATAGGTTTTCCACCTTGGCTCATTGGGGTCTTTAGTGGCTGAAAGCAATACTTGTGCATATGTTTCTAGAATAGACTCTTCCACTTCATATCCTAGTGGATGAATCCACTTTGTTCTTGGTTCAACTACCTCCATGCATGTTGTGTCAGTCTCAACCATGAAGCAAATAGTATCCTTGTATTTCTCAATAATGTTCTCTGGTATCATGTACCTCATCTACATTTTAACCCTGAATGTTTTCAACTCTAATGTCATGTATTCCTTCAAAGTTCTCTTAGTACATGCCTTGAGAGATATCTGAGGCATTGTGGGAATGGATTTGTCTAGATACAAATCAGATACCTTTTCAATAATATGGAAGTACATGTATATGATCAAATACCCAAATCTAAATATCTTTGTCGTATCATGCTTGACTGCCTTGATGTTGTCAATTAGTTGTGCGTGAAAGATCTCACACAAGTTGAACTCTCCATTTTCCTTCACTAGTCTTATGGCAGCAAGAATTGTGGCCACAAACACATTGTTTACCCTACTGGTGTGTTGGAATCTATATCCTAGTATCATGGATATCAATTTGATGTCATATTGCTCAATAGGCTTGATATTCATACTGCGCTAGTCACTTCTTGATTTACAAGTCTATTCAACAATCTTCCTCACATCTTTTCCCACTGGAAGGATGATGCCTATCCTTGAGAGGCTTGTCATCTCATGAATTAGGTCACTAGTAATTCTAACTGGCACTTCACCTATCCAAAATAGGTCATCATGAATCCTTCTTAGTAGAATCTTGATCCATTCTGATTCATAGAACTGATATTCCATAGCATACTCCACTATAGGGTGATTATTCCACCATTCATACTCACCCATGAAGGTTTTGTCTAGTTTCATGATTGTTTCCATGTGTGCTCTCAATCTATCCAATCCTACTAGTTCTTTCTTATAGTGATTGTATGCCCTAATGTCCTCGACATGCATAATGCCCATAGGTGTGAGGGAGAATGCCCCTTCTAGGTCATCAAGTTTTTATTTAAATGGTTGCCTCTTAAACACATCTTGTTTCTTCTCTGCAACATCAAATACTATAGGAGTAGCCATCACTTACTTGGATATCACTTTCTGAATAATCTTGAAGACTTCTTGAATCGACGCGATGAACTAGGGTTTATGCAACCGATCAAATGCATAGCAAATCACTTGATGAATCAAACTGCAATCCTTCTCAATCAAATAATAGGGCTATTTTTCTCTTCAATCACTCTCAATTTAAATGCAATGAGAGATCTTCAAACTTGTATGTACTTTAAAGTGGAAAATATACCATTAATGCTTGCAACATAAACCAGGTTGTCACTTGAAATTTTGCATCTTTCATTTTGCAAAAAATTAGCTAGTGTGCTCTCGCACATAGATTCTACTAGTCTCCAAAAGCTTAAGTCCAAAGGCACATACTCTGAGAGTGAGTATACCAACCGCACAAGGGGTTAGAGCTAAATTAGCTCCCCCTATGATGCTGAAGGTCATTCATCTAGATGTAGAGGGTGCGTCCATTGTGGATGCATCCAATACATACTCATCAACCTTGTCCTTTTTTTTTTAACAAAGAAAGCTCACATCCTCTGAAGCTTTCACAAAATTGACTTCTCCTTTGGGATCCAAAACTTGTTCTTCAAGATTTTTAGGGCTTTTCTGACCTTGCATCCTTGATCTGAAAAACTTAGAGATGTGTCTAGCCTTGTTAGAAGAGTGAAAAATGACTGGAGGCCTTATGTTCCTCGACACATTGACATGAGTCACCATTTTACATTGTCTAGTTGAGTGACCATTATAGTTACATATTTGACATGTAACACTCTGAGAATTTCTTTCATTTGATTGATTTTGATTTTTTTGATTATACTCAGTCCTGTTCTTTTGACTTGTCTTGCAATTCATAGCTCTATGACCAAATTTATTGCATGAATAATAGTAACCATTGAAAGGTCTTAACTCTATACAGTTCCTTGCTATATGTCCATCCTTGTTACATACATAAAAAGTGTAGTCTACTAGCGTGTGCTCATTCTTAGGTGGTTCAATATGATCCTTAGTCTGACTTCTAGTCTCCTTAGCATCAGAGGTGCCTTATGGTGCTTTCATTCTTTCTCGCATGTTCTCAATTATATTTTGTGCTTCATTGTATCCAATGTAGCTAATATCTCCTTTAGCTCTTCTTGCATATAACTGAGATTCTATTAAATTAGAACTAGTGTCTAATTTATCAATGTGATTCTTAGCAGCTTTCAATTCAAATTCTAAGCTTTCTTTGTTGTTCCTTAGCTCCAAGATTTCCATGTTAGCTTACCTCAATTCTTCATTTAGTTAAAGGTTCTCTTTGATTTGGTCATCATAGACTTCTTGATTGTTAGTCATCTTATCATCAAAATTTTCAAGTTGTTCTTTTAAGGATGTATTTTCTTGATTCAGCTTCTTGACCATTGTCCCTAGATCATTGGAAGATAATTCTTTCAAATCTTTTCTTATCCTTTCGATGACTAATTGAGCATCACTAAGTTTTTCTTTTAGTTCTTCAAATTCTCTTTCATATTTGTCCAGGTCTTCAAGAGAAGCTTCAAGATTTCTTTTCATATGTTTCATTTCTACTTTTTCCATGATCTCCTCAAGTGGTTAAACTTATTTTCTGAGGACTAGAGCTTTGATACTAATTGTTAGGAATGGGAACACTGAGAGGTGGGTGAATCAGTGTTCACTTTATTTTATCTTTTCCCTTAATCTTTAAAATGCTGAAGTACTAAAATGAACATACACATAAACATGAAACATGAAATAAACACATAACACCAATATGGTTACAATGAAACCCAAATAGGTAAAAACCTCAGTGGGAATTGACACCCACTAATATTCTATACTAGTGTTTTATGATCCTTGTTAGAAGATCCTTAACCCTGTTAGGAGTTGCTTTACAATGTATTAAGGACAGTAGACCTTGTCAAGGGTCAGAAACTATTAGGATTATTTTACAATAGACCATATTAAGGGAGTGGACACACTAACCTAGAGCTCACTTTTCAAGTGGTGAAGGCTTCAACCTTCTGATCTTAGATACACACTATATCTGCTAAATGAACTATCATAGTGACACTTCTTGTCACATCAATTCCTTTGATGAAATGATGCTTTGACCTCTTGCAAAGCTCTAATACATCTTATAGTCTCTTCACACACTTATTCTCTTCTTATCACAACTCTATATCAACTTCTATACTAATTAAAATGGGCGCATCTCATATTTATATGCACATACAAAAAAACAACTAGGTCGGCCCTTAAACCTATTACATACAATGCTTCCAAATGAATTGGCTCAAGCATGTTTACAATCAAACATATTTACATGTCATAAACCTGATTACAATAGGAACATGGCCTTTACATCATTATAATATAAATCCAACTCAAAATGCTAACAGTCAGCTACTTACTATGTTCTTCTCTGGCGCGCACTGGCTATGTAACTTCAATTGTCTATATCTTTTTCATACTTGCATATCTGATCATGCGCTCATAGACTAAGAATGGATATAGTCTAACCAACTTATCTTCTAGGATGCATACCATAAATTGGTCATACGCATGTGCGTTGATGCTCTGATCTTCAGGTACTCTGTATACTGTCTAGTCTTCAACACTTAGCTGATTTTTGATCTTCTCATCAAGTGTGCTGACTCCAAACTACTATATGAATTTGTTTCCATAATGAAAACACTATACCAAGTCATATACACTAGTATATACAACTTTCCAACAATGTATTTTATTGTGCTATCTTCTCAGGGGTGATTGATAGATCAATTACATCAGAAGCGATACTTACTATTTTTCTGCTTTAGAAGGTGGAGGGGATTCAATCCTAATGCTAGAAGATCCTTTAGTCATCTTACTCCTTGCTTCCTTTAGTTATTATTTTGAGATTCCAGCCTTTTCTGCCATTTCATCAACCATATTTTCTATTTTTCTCTTCCTTATTCCTTTATCTTGTTCCTCTCTAACCTTTTCTAAATTTTCTTTATATTTTCCCCATCTCTCTTCAAATGTGTCAATTTATAATGTTAGCACATGTTCTATCTACATTATAAGTACTTCAAAAGTGACCTTGTATCCTATAGGATTGCACCATTTCTTCCTAGGCTCAATTGCTTCAAAGAACATGCAATCAGTTTCAACCATGAAATAGATTGTATCCTTATATCTTTCAACTAGCTCTTTAGGAATCTTGTATCTCTCCTTCATTTGCCTTTGCAAAATCTTCATCATAGAAAAAAACTGTCCATCTATAGATGTGATACTTTGTCTTTGGTAGCTCTCTGATATTTTTCTACCAATAGGTATGTTTTCCTTCCATGCTCTAGGGTGCATTGTTAGAAAATTGTGCTCAATTTGAATGTACATATGAATCATTAGTGAACCGAATCTAAATTCTTTTGATTTGTCCTTCTTAATAATCTTTACATTCTCCAAGAACTATTTTGCTAGAATTTTGCATAGGTTATACTTGGTATTTTCCTTTACCATTCTATAAGCCATCATTACGACTCATGCTTATACATAATTAGACTTTCTATTGTAGTATAGCTTGTATCCTAGTAGCATTACTACTAGTCTCACATCTTACTGAAATATATCATGGACAATCATCACTTTCTTGTCCCATTTGGAGTGTGTTAGGGTTTGTACTTGCTTCTTAATGTTTTTATCTTCCACAAGGATAGCTCTAGTGTTGTCCAATCCAGTTATATCATGAATTAGTTGATTACATATCTTCACGGGATTCTCTCCTATCTAGATAAACTGATCATGCACTCTTAGGATAATCTTAAACCATTCAGTCTCACTCAATTCATTCAAGAGGGCTAGTTTTATGATTGATTGGTCATTCACGTGTTTTAAATCATCTTTCGATCTGATTCTATAATTTCATCTATCTCCCTATATATTTCTACATCCCCTATAGTCTCATACTTACAATGAATATAAGCCCTAATGTCTTCTATGTGAAGGATGTCATATGGGGTTTGTGAAAACCCTCCTTCAGGATCATTCTCACAAGACTTCAAAGTATTTCTTTTAAACTTATACCTTCTCCTATCAACAACATCATAGATCACAGATGAATGCATAGCTTCTTGATAGAGTAAGTGATCTAAATACCTTGAATGCACTAGATTTTGGAACTTATGCTTCAATCAATCACCCAATGTGACTGCTAGGTGGCTAATGCGCTTCTTAATGCTTCTCTCCTTGGTCACTTCTTATCAAACAATGATGAAATGATATGCCTTGAGGTATTTTATCCATCATCAGGTGAATAAATGCATTTATCACAGTTATCTCAACTTCGCACATTGTCCAATCAAACAAAAATCTCATGCTCATAGGATATGAGTCTCCAAGTGCCACAATCATAGATATAGACTTTATAGTGTCTATACACACCATATCTAATCTCACATGAGCTTATTCCACATAATCAGGGGCTGGATATAGTCTTTTATCTTTATCCAATCCTCCCCCTAAGGCCATGCTCAACCTTTTAGGTTGATTTTGCACAATCTTAACCTCATGAAAAGATATAGTAGCATCTATTGTCTCTCCTTAAACCAATGCCTTATTGAAATATTTTACCTTCCATATCTTTCCATCATTTTCATCTATTGGTTTCCTGAAATAATTCATGAATTCATCCATGTATTCACAAAGAATTTTACCACTGCCACCAATATTCTTCTTTATAACCATAGGAGGTGGTCATGTCCTTTTGTCCAATCCATTTTACATTGAAAAATTTGATATATGTCCTAAGTTGTTGCATTTGTAACAAGTGGGTGGTCTTCTATCCTGATTAACCTAAAGTTTACAAAACCTTGTAGTATGCCCAAGGATATTGCATTTGTAGCATGTGATCTTTTCTATTGATTCTTCTCTGATGTAATCTTGTCTATTTCTTGACTGATCAAGTTTCCTATATTCTTCTTTCTTGTGTCCATATGCATAACAATTATAACAATAACCAGTAAAGAGTTTGAAAGGGCCTTTACATCTACAATCTCTTTTCATGTATTTGACTTTGTTGCATCCATAGAACCTACCTCTAAAAGTTTTGGTCTGATCTCTAGGTCACTCAAGAGCAGGTATTTCTTCAATCTTCACATTATGTGATTCTTCATGAGTTTTAGAACATTTTGCTTCATTATATCCAACTCCAGTCATCTCTCTCTCTCTCTCTCTCTCTCTCTCTCTCTCTCTCTCTCTCTCTCTCTCTCTCTCTCTCTCTCTCTCTCTCTCTTTGTTCATCAATCTTATCACTACTAATATGTAACTTCTCAATGTGTGAATTTACCTTTAATGATCCGATTGTATTTCTCCAGTGGTATGTGTGGGATCATGGTATGCCAAAAAGTGGTGATGTGAAAAAGAAGTCCTAATTGACAAACTCTTTGAAAAACAACTATAACTTTCAAAAAATATAATATTTTTAAAATTTGAAATATACATCATATTCTATGCTTCATCTAATGCAATAATAATAAACATTTATTTCAATTTGATGAAGTTTCGACTAAGTTAAGGTGGCTAGACATGAGAGTTTTTATTCTCAGGAAAATTTGTAGCAAAAAAATCATAATTAATTATGTACTTAGAAAAAAATACAAAAAAATATACATCACATCTAGACATGAGTCTACTACTTTTATCTAGAATGTTATAAAAAAATATTATCATTTGAGTTTGTTTAATGTGGTCAGACATACACCTACGTGTTATGTTTCTAGTCCTAATTGATAGACTTATAGAAAAATAGCTATAACTTTCAAACTATATAACATTTTTGAAATCCAAAATATGTGTCACATTATATGATTTTTCTACTATAAGAAAAATAAAAATAAAATTTCAATTAGATAAAGTTTAGACTAAGTTAACGTGGTCAGACATGAGATTTTTAGTATTCTGGAAAGTTTGTAGAAGAAAAATCATAATTAATTATTTACTTGGAAAAAAATTACAAAAAAATATGTCACATCTGGATATGAGTCTAATACTTATATCTAGAATCTTGTAAAAAAATCTTATCATTTGATTGTGTTTAAGGTGGTCAGACATACACCTATTTTTTATTTTTTTCCTGAAATTTTCATACTACTACATTGAAATTTAAAAATTTCAACATATAGAATAATTGTTTTTAAAAAAAGGCCTAGTATCTGAGAATCTAAATTCAATTTTCTACAGATTCTCTTCTTACATATTTTTCATATAATATTTATAACTTATTCAAATTTTTATGTCAACTTGCCTTAACCTAATTTTTGGAATTTTCATTGCCAGTTAAGGGCCTGTTTGGCATATCATGATCCTGCACATACCCCCAATTAAAGGCATTTATCCTTGCAGAGATCAAGTTTAGTATGCATTTCTCCTATTTGTGTGTTTTGTTTTTTTAGAGTCTCTTCAAATTTGTATCTTGCATCCTTTTCATGTTGAATGTCTTTAATCATCAGAAGATTAATTTGTTCTTTTTCTTTCTTTGGCTTCTTTACTTGGTCTAATTTATCATTTTCTGAATCCTCCTTGATATTTTCCATAAGGTCTTGTCTTTGACTTCTTGAAAGTTTGATTTGTTCATTTAGTTTCTTGATAAAACATTCTTCTCTTCTTCATTTGAATTTCAAATCACCATTCTTAGCCTTTTCTTTCTCCAGTTCATCAAGTGCTGCTTCAAAGTTCTCTTGCAAACTTTATGAATCCATTTTGATCTCCCTTAAGCTATTATACTTTCTCTCCAAGGGCGAATAGCTCTAATACCAATTGTTAGGATTTAGTAATACTAAGGGGGGTGAATCAGTATTACAACACTTTAAATTAAACTTAAACCAATTCTTAATAAACCATATGAATGTTGAAATGAAAATAACATAAAAACATAACACATAACTCATAACACCATTTTTTTTTTAGGAAACCCTGGCCAAGAGAAAACCCCAATGGGAATGGTACCCATAACTATGCACTAAAATATAATATCAATGTTAGGAAATCTAGCCCTGTTAGGAGCTAAGTATTACATAATAAATTTCCTTCTTAGAGGAATATAAACCATGTTAGAGATATACAAAACCCTACAAAAGGTATACTGAGCTTACAACTCTTACAATCAATAATTCAGTTACAAAAGTGTTCTCAAGAGTGAATAATACAAGCATCTGTTATGCTTTGATAGTTCCACTAATAGTTCTCAATATTCTATGCTAATGTATGATCTCACATCTGCTAGCAATCATTACTTATTTTTGGATTAGGAGAGATAGGGTACTAAGAGGGGAGGGGTGAATCAGTTCCCACAAAAACTTTCACTTATAAACCTTTCAGATCTAAAACTATAAATAGTATTAACCTTGCATAATAACTTGTATCAAATACATGTATCATTCATCTAATCAACTTGTAAAATTAAATAACATGAAATCAACAATATAACAGTCCCATAACACAAGTATTTTGGTAAAGTAGAAACACTTGTTAGAAGATAAAAACTATGGTGGGGATGAAACCCACAAATTCTTCACTACTGGAGATAGAAAAGGTTTTCCTATTAGGGCCACAAGTTTTGATCACTTCTGGTGATCTTACTGTGTTAGGAGTAACATATTAGATCAGCTAGATCTACCTAGTGATAGGATTTTAGCAACACTACTTGAGTGTGCACTCGGTTAAGAGATTTACAAAAAGACTGTCAAGTCTACTCTGTTAGGAGATTTTATCAAAACTCTAATACAATGATTAGAAACTAATAGGTAACTATCTGCTAATGACAACTCAACTTGTCTGATATAGATCAATAAAGTACTAAATATATATCACCTTATACTGTGTGAATCTCTGCTCTGAACTGCTCGGTTAGCCTGCTCTAATTCTACTCAATCTGATTTCCTCTAAATATTGTTTTGCTTTCTCAATTGATAATCTTGAAGGTTGGCTAGTGCTTCAAGTGCTTCTTCTCTCATACATCAGCTCACACAAAAAATAACCCTAAGATCTACGGTGTAAAAAAATAACCTCAGATCAAATAATTACATAAGATCTTCATCGCATTTAATGAATATCTCAACAATAAATTATCCTTGATCTTGGTAAAACATTTTATGATTCTGTTGTAACCATTTGTATTGATAGATGTGCCATTTTTTATTCCTATGCTATTTCCTATGATTCTTGGTAAACACTGTAAATATTGCTCGGTAATTACACTAATTCTCAGTGTTTACTATCTCTCAGTATCAGTGTCTGATGCTCGGTATGAGGACTTAACTAACTGGATTGTATTTCTTAAAGTTACTGACTAGGTTAATATAAGTAATTGACCGATGTCTTTGACTTCATTTGATACTAATGACAATCATTAATGCTTAATAGAGATAAAAATCTCCCTCTTTGGCATTAGTATCAAAACCTTAATGTATACAAACCTTATGTCTCAAAACTTATATGTCTGCCATAACAAAAATTTCTAAATACTCCCCCTCGGTGCATGCTCCCAGTGATGTGTAGTATACTTAGCATCTATTTACATATTTGGCATATACATTATTATCCCCCTTTTTGATATTAATGCCAAATACAAAAAAAATGTATACTTACAGCTTGTCAAAAATGTGTTGATGGGTTTTCTTTAGTGATTCTAAGAGGTTTTCCCATTCCTCTTTCAAGTTCATGAGAGCAAGGTGCTCAAGACCAACTTGTGCATGCATGTCAAATATGTTGTCCAACATAAAAATTTCTAGTGTTGCAATAAGCGTTTGTGCCCTGACAATATGTTTCTAAAAAAATTCAGGTAAGGTAGGAGCTTGGTTTGTAACTCAGTGACCTAATCACTGAGTCTCTTTGCTTGTTTCCTAAGATTTTCTATCAACTACCTGAGTTCGTGAACTCTCAATATATGCTTTAAAATTGCTTGTGGCTCAGTTGTAGTGGCTTGTGCACTGACTTTGATCTCATTTTGAGATTGTTTTATCTTTCCACTAATATTAGTAGTGAAGGTGTCCATAGTGCATAAAACAAGATTTGACAAATTAACTTAGTAATAGACTGAATTTTAGTTATTACCTCTTATAGCTTAACCTTGTTGATTTCCACTTCCTAGCTTATTCTATCTGCAAGTTTATCTTGTATCTTCGATTTGGCCCTCTCTTCAATTCTCTTGTTGGCATCAACATCTGAGGCATTTATTCCTTTAGCAAGAGTAGCAAGTTTGTCCATAATCAAAGTATCTTCATCTATTTTTATCTTAGGTACTACCTATTGTAAGATATCCCAGACATTTTCTAGTATCTCCTTGCTTTTTCTCTCTTGTCTCAACTTCTCCTATGCTACTTTTCTTCTGCATAATTCCCCATACACTAGTACATTTGAGACCTTTTTCCGATGGTGGATTGTTAGAATTTAAATAGTATATCATCGATTAAGTGACACCACCAGGCGTCACAATTTTTTAGTAAAAAAATTGATGGCTACGATTGGCATTGTAATTGCAACATCTTTAGTCATCACAAAAAGGGGGCTTCAACACAATAAATACGTCGTCAAGTCTATTTGTAGCTGTCCCACTTTTGACGAATCTCCATCAAAAGTAGTTATTTTACCAATAGAAATGTTGTACCTGTGATGGTTAACTATCATAATGTTTTGATGTCAAACCATCATTGGTAGATTGTTTACTGATGGAAATGCTATTCCTGAGATGGTTATCTGTCAAAATTTTTTGACAGATTGTCATCGCTTTTCTAGTGTCATCGTAATTGTGATGGAAGTCACAATTTTTTTATAAAAATATATATATGTTGATTGAGTTTAACTCAATTGGTGTTCTTGTAGATTTGGTTATGTCATTCAGAGATGACTTTGTAGTAGATTCAGTAGCGGCTCATAGATTATTGAGTCGAGTCTAGAGACTTGGATTTGTAGATCACTATGGTGTCTGTGATGACTTGGGAGAAGTATTCTTCTAGGTGAACTGAGCTGAGAGACTTGGATTATAGAAAGCGGGTTGTTTGATGTGACTTATGAGACATTGGATGCCACTTCACAGTAGGTTCGCGGTGTAGTATGTGGTGTTTCTTTGTGACTGGGTTCTTTGCAGAGATCTGTTGATTTTGGTAGCCATTGAGATGGATCGATATGACTTGATCTTGGGTCAATACTTCTTGAGGCAAGCTGAAGTGATCATTGCTCCTTGAAGTGATTGATGTTTTTGATAAATAGTCATTGCTTTTAGTTTTTTCATCAATTATTCTTTGTTTTCCATCGTAATTGTGACGACTCACTATTTTTGTCGTATGTTGATTGAGAGCTTAAATTATTGAGCTTCTCTTTGTTTTGATAATTTTTTAACATTATCTACTTAACAGGGCCAGCCACATGAAGGTGGAAGCTCATCTAGCCCCTCCTAAGATCCTCTTATGACCCTTTACGACACTTTAAGACCTCTAAGTTGTATTCTTAGGGATTGTAAAGGGTCATAAAGGGTCATACAGGTTCCTATGACACAACAGCTAAGAAAAATAAATGTAGGCATCATGGTCACAATTATTTGGAGACACAACATAATTGAATGCTAAACCTAGACGATGCAGGACAACCACTACTCCTACAGTTCGAAGTTGAAACTATGGGATCCAAAAACCAAAGATACCTGTAGTTCAAAGTGGACACTATAGGTATCTTTGGTTTTTGGATCCCGTAGTGTCCATTTCAAACTATAGGAGTAGTGGTTGTGTTGCATTGTCTAGGTGTAGCATTCAATTATGTTGTCTCCAAACAATTGGGAACATAATGCCTACATTTATGTTTCTCAGCTATTGTGATACCTACATTTATGTTTTGTAGCTATCGTGTTTATTTTCATGTTCTTTATTTGTTTGGCTTCTCTCCCTCATGCATCAAAAATAAGATTTTCCCACTCTGAATCAAGAATACACGTGCAACAAAAGTAGAATATGCACGTATAGTAGATGGAGCTGAGAAAACACAACATCTTTACATTTTTTTAATAGGTCAAAATTACAATGTTCATGATGGTCTATAACTTAAAATATGAAATTAAAGACCTCTATAAAAAATGCAACCCTATTGTGTTTTCAGCTCCACCTGATATCCTATGTATATGAATTGAGATTGTATATTGAACTAGGTGTCTCCTTCTGCATTGCCTAAAACTAAGAGACTGTCATAGTTAGCATCGAAAATCATTATTAAACTTTTGTTATTATTAAAAAGTACACTATTCTCCTTTGTTTCATGTACACCATCTCTATCAACAAGTTTCTTCATGGATGGCCTCCACTTTCTTCCCCGCTACAACTGTAACCACTATTCATTCTCCTGCAGTCGTTACTATCTTCTCTATTGATCAGAACTCCACTGTAATTTCTCTGATGAAAATTTCCAAATTCACTATTTGGTATTCCTTCATCTCCCCTCAACTTCATCACTTTGTTGGAAAAATGGTCAATGCTCCCCTCAGGAGTCACGACATGGCTTAACCGCCTCCTATGTCTTCTATAAGTCTAGTGGTTGTATCAGACATTAATAGGTTGATCTTTTGGTGAAATGATAGCCACTACTTGTAACAAGTGATATCAGAGTTTGGTCATTGGTTCTAATCCCCTTAGGTAACACTGAGGGGGAGATTGTTGGAAAAATGGTTAGTACTCCCCTCAAGATTTGTGACATGGCTTAACTGCCTCTTGTGTCTTCTATAAGTCTAGTGGTTGTATCGGGCATTAATAGGTCTATCTTTTGGTGCAATGACAGCCACTACTTGTAACACACTTATGTGTATGGCTTCTCTCCCTCACATCTAAAATAAGATTTTTCCCACTCTAAATCGAGAATGTGTGTGCAACACAAGCAAAATATGCACATATAGCAACTGGAGTTGAAAAAATACAACACGTTTACAATTTTTTTAATAGGTCAAAATTACAATGTTTGCGATGGTCTAAAACTTAAAATATGCAATGAAAGACCTCTATAAAAAATGCAACCCTATTGTGTTTTTAGCTCCACCTGATATCCTATGTATATGAATTGAGATTGCATATTGAGCTAGGCATCTCCAAGAGACCAAGAGACTGTCCCAGTTGACATCTAAATGGAACATCTCATCATCACAACTAATCCACCTTAAAAAATTGATTAACCATTCTAGACAAGATGATGATTTAAGGTTTTTTTTGAAGCTTCTAACTTGGTAGTTACAATCATCATTTTGTATTACAAGTTTTGTTGTTGTTCAAGTATTGTATTTTAGAAAAGAACCCATTGAACATTTTGTGAGGCCTCACCCCAAGCCTATCATAGCCATTCAGTTCTGCATTTGAGATAAACATATTTGATGATTATATTTTGATGCTCTATGGATTTACTAATACTTTATGTTATGGTTTTATCACCTTAGAGTTTAGTTGCACATTTAGTTATGTTATTTTGATGAAACTATGATATCTGTTTGGAACCTTTATGTGAGACTAAGTAGATTTTATGAATCATTATGATGTCATGATGATGTTAATTGCAATTGAATTATATATGCAATGATTATGTTATAAGTTTAATTTAGTGATGAATTATGTATTTCATGATGAGTTATATGTACGTTATAGATGAATGATTATGCCATGTGAATTATGTTATTTCAAATGAATTATCTACATCATTAATGTTATGGATTTACCTATGTTTATTTCCTTGGACTACTGATGTTGGACTTTAGTGTGTAGGAAATTAGAGCATGGTAAATTTGGGGAACCAGAGCATACTATTATGTG
>BSBK01011264.1:0-107500 GCA_027943335.1 Chamaecyparis obtusa | reverse complement strand
CCCTCAACCGAAAGATAACCAACTCCCTCTTGGGTTTAACCGCACAAACATTGGGTAGCTGTTAAACTTAAACTTATAAACCTTTTTTAAAAAAAAGGTGGTGTGTTTTCGTGTGTAAAATTATGGGCATAACACTTGGTATCAGAGCCTAGGTTTCAACATTGGAACCTAAACCCATTACGTTTCTTAACTAACTTTGACCCCTTTTGAAATTGTTAGGATGCCTCCCCTTACACATCAAGCTCAAAGATGTATTAGAGGATGAGGAGCTATGTGAGCCCCCTCTGTTTGTGAGCAAGGTGAACAAAGGGGCCAAGATATCAGTATTTAATTAGCCACCACCACCACCACCAGATCCTAATTAGGAGGTCTTGTTAGCCTTACAGAGCCTCATCGGGGTTATACAAGAAAGGTTGCCTCCATTTAATCCTCAGTCAGAGCACCAGTTGTCAGGAGGACATAGATCAGAGGCCAGAGAGAGGACTAGGAGCCCTCCACAAGATCATGAGGAGGGGTAGGGGGCACATGGGGTGGAGTCCATTCACATGCCAGAACCACCACCTAGATTTGTTTAGAGGGTACCCCCATGATGTGGGGGACCATATTGGAGATCTCCTAAAGTTACAACCACCTTTGTATTATGGTTCTACAGAGGATACAAATGTCTAGGCATGAATTTTGAGCTCAAAAAGGTGCTTTGGGTTGAGTCAGTATGATAGCAACGTTAAGGCTCATTTTGCAGTACACCTTTTGAGAGGAGGTTCTTCCACATGGTGGAAATAAGAAGAATTTAAGAATAATACTAATATGGACACTATGACTTGGGAGACATTCATAGAGAGGTTCTGAGATAGGTACCTATCAAAGCACTATAGGCAAAGGTGTATAGATGAGTTCCATGAGCTCTAGCAGAGGGGACTCACAATGCTACAGTATGAGACCTACTTCCTTGAGTTGTTACCTTATGTAGACTACATGAAGGAGTAAAAGCTATGATTCAACCATTTTATTAAGGGACTCAATGATTGGATAGTGGGACAAGTTTGCATGACCTCACCAGTGACCCTTCATGAGGCAGTAGAGATGGCTTTGGTTGCAAAAGAAATATAGGGTAAGTCTAGAGATGCTCGTGATAGGTCTCAGAACTATAACTCCACATCACAGTCATAGGGGCACTAGAAGAGTCACTAGAAGAATAAAAACAGGTATTCCTTAGGATCTTTTAATAATAACCCATAGCAGCAGACTCAACAAAACTAGAAACAGAAGCCACCACAGGGACAACAGGGCTCTAAGCACAAATAGTGGCAGGAACAAGGACAAAGGAAGGATCAGCGACAATAGTATACAAATGCACCCCTAGCATGGGCTCAATAATCCTCTCAGTGTGGTTTTAGTGGTTCTTGTAGGACTGGAGGATAGTAGTTCTCGAGGCCACATGGAGTTCAGAATTTCACACGTGGTCCTTGCTATGCATGTGGTGCCATGGGACACTTAGCTTGTGATTGTCCACAGGGTTAGATGTTAGGAAATCAGCGTATGGAAGCATTAGAGCCTACAATAGGAGACTTTGGAAAGTCTCATAGGGTTTTTGCAATGGTTGATAACCACCAGGCTGAGCACCAGGCCACAGTGATAGAGGCTGCAAGTATGATCAACTATATTAGTGTTACCATATTGTTTGATTCTGGTGCTACTGATTTTTTTTTATCTCCATTTGTTTTGGAGCATTGGGGTCTTGTGGCAGCAAGACAAGAAGTTAGTTGGGAAGTGGAGTTAGCATCAGGGACTAGAGTGTCAGTCAACTCTTTAGTGAAAGATAGCTAGGTGCAGATAGGTGATTTCCTCACAACTATGGAACTTCATATCACACCTCTTGGTTCCCATGACATAGTACTTGGCATGGATTGGATTTATGCCCACAGAGCTAAGTTAGATTTTCAACAGAAGTGGATCGAGTGCCTTGATGATCATGGTACACCCATTGTGATTTGTGGGATTCAAAGAGGCATCTCTCTTCGTATGATCTCAGCCATGCATCTTAAGTGGAGCATGCGGAAGAGATGTAAGCTTTTCAGTATTACTATCAGTGATAGAGAGGATGAGGAGGAAGGGAAACCATCTCTTGATGATTATCCTATACTTTAGGAGTTTGCAGATATGTCTCTTACTGAGCTTCCAGGCATGCCTCCTCATAGAGCAGTAGATTTCTACATTGATCTTGTTCTAGGAGCTGCTCCAGTTTCAAGGTTACCTTACAAGATGACCTCTAATGAGCTTAATTAGCTCAAGATTTAGTTAGAAGAACTTTTGGAGAAGGGTCACATTCATCCTAGTGTTTCACCTTGGGGCGCACCTATTATCTTCATTAAGAAGAAGGATGTATCCTTATGGCTATGTATGGATTACCGACAACTTAATAAGCTTACCATCAAGAATCGATATCCACTCCCCAAGATTGATGATTTGTTTGATTAGCTTAAGGGTGCTAAAGTGTTTTCCAAGATTGATTTTAAGTCAGGATACCACTAGTTACAGATTTTTGACAGTGACATTCCTAAGACTGCATTCCATACCAGATATGGGCATTATGAGTTCACAATTGTACCTTTTGGACTCACCAATCCTCCAATAGTTTTCATGAGCCTTATGAATGGGGTATTTCATACCTTTCTTGATAAGTTGGTGATTGTGTTCCTTGATGATATCCTCATTTATTCATGGGATGAAGAGGAACACAAAGAGCACTTGAGATAGGTATTGCGGTATCTTAGAGATGATCAGATGTATGGAAGTTTGTCCAAATGTGCTTTCTATAAGACAAAGATTCATTACCTTGGGCATGTTAGTTTAGGAGATGCAATCTCAATAGATCCATCTAAGATTAGAGCACTCATGGATTATCCTGCACCTACTTCAATGACCAAGGTCAGAAGTTTTATGGGATTGGTAGGTTACTACAGGCAATTTGTAGAGGGTTTTTCTAGAGTGGCACACCCCATCACTTCTCTTTAGTGTAAGGGAAAGAAATTTGAGTGGACCGAGAAGTGCCAGAGGGCCTTTTAGGAACTCAAGAAGGCTCTTACTAGTGCTCCTATTCTAGCAGTGCCTGATCCTTTAGTAGATTTTGTTGTATTCATGGATTCTTCCTTAGATGGTTTGGGAGTAGTTCTTATGTAGAATGGGCGAGCCATTGTATATGAGTCTAGGAAACTTAAAACTCACGAACTCAATTACCCCACTCATGACCTTGAGTTAGCTACAGTGGCTCATGCCTTAGTGAGATGGTGGCATTTTCTTTTGGGTCATCGATTTGAGCTCCATTCAGATCATCAGAGCTTATAGTATATTTTCTCTCAACCGAAGTTGAATGCACATCAGTGTAGGTGGATCGAATTCTTATGTGAGTATGATTTTGATGTCCACTACATCAAGGGGAAAGAGAATGTGGTTTATGATGCTTTAAGTAGGAGACACCATGGGGCCTACTCTAAGATAGTAGGTATTGAACTAAGGGATCAGATACTACATCACTTGCATGAGGATGTTTGGTATGCAAAGGTTAGTCAGATCATTCGGTCTCAGAGTACTCTTGAGGGTAAGTATTCAAGATATTCCCTAGATTCTGATGGGCTTTTACACCATAGAGGACACATGTATGTCCCATCCTCCAAAGACTTGTGAGTTTTCATCATGCTAGAGGCTCATAGGGACCCTTATGTAGCACTTCCTGGAGTCAAGAAGATGCATGCAGATTTGAGATAGTTATATCATTGGCTAGGGATGAGACAAAACATAGCTGAGATAGTGGCACAATGTCTTAAGTGTTAGAGGGTTAAGATAGAGCATCATCACCCTTGGTGTTTGCTTCAGCCTCATGAGATACCAGAGTGGAAGTGGTATGTTATTTCCATGGACTTCATCATTGGTCTCCCCATGTCATATCGATGCCATGATGTCATCATGGTGACAATTGACAAGCTGACCAAGGTAGCCCACTTTTCACCCATTCGGACAACTTTTATAGCCCCAATAGTAGCACAGGTCCTATTGTGGAATATTGTTAGACTTCATGGCATACCTTGTAAGATTATTTCTGATCAAGATTTTCTCTTCACATCATCCTTTGGGAGAGGATTACAGACAGCTTTGGGCACTAAGCTCAATTTTAGCACCACTTATCACCCAGAGATTGATGGTCAGCCAAAAAGGGTTAATGAGGTGTTGGAAGATATGCTCCACATGTATGTCATGGATCATCAGACTAGGTGGGAGGAGTACCTTCATTTGGTTGAGTTTTCCTACAATAATGGGCATCACAATTCTCTAGGTATGCCTCCCTATCAAGCATTATATGGAAGACCATGCAGAACACCATTGAACTAGGACCGCATTGAGGATAGAGTTTTTTTAGGTCCTAAGTTAGTGTGAGAGTTGGAGCAGTAGGTGACCTTGATTAGACAACGTCTGAAGGAGGTACAAGATAGATAGAAAAAGTATGCAGATGCCAAGTGGGAAGATTGTAGTTATCAGGCTGGAGATAGGGTCTTTCTGAGGGTGCAACCTCATAAGAGTCCAATCCAATTTGGAAAGGGCTCTAAGCTTGCACCTAGTTTTGTTGGCCCATTTGAGATTCTTGAGCGGATAGGTCCTATCGCCTATCGTCTTTCTTTGCCACTGAGCCTGTCACACATCCACGATGTTTTTCATGTGTCAGTGTTGAGGAAGTATATTTTTTATGAGACTCATATCATAGATTGGGATACCTTGCAAGTGGAGTCAGATGATCAGTTGGCTTTGGAGCCCATCCACATTTTGACATGCCAGATGCTAGCACTTCGAGGCTGAGAGGTGGACTAGGTTAGGTTCCAGTAGGATTTCTATAATAAGGTTAGGACATCATGGGAGGATGAAGCGCATATGAGAACATAGTACCCCCATCTTTTTGATGAGCTCCAAAAGGAAGTTCATGCCTAGGGGGGAGGATGTGAGGCCTCACCCCGAGCCCATCATAGCTATTCAGTTCTATATTTGAGATAGACATATTTGATCATTATATTTTGATGCTTTATAAATTTACTAATACTTTATGTTATGGTTTTATCACCTTAGAGTTTACTTGCACATTCAGTTATGTTATTTTGATGAAACTATGATATCTGTTTGGAACCTTTATCTGAGACTAAGTGGATTTTATGAATGATTATGATGTCATGATGAGGTTAATTGTAATTGAATTATATATGCAATGATTATGTTATAAGTTTAATTTAGTGATGAATTATGTATTTCATGATGAGTTGTATGTATGTTATAGATGAATGATTATTACATGTGAATTATGTTATTTCAAATGAATTATCTAGATCATTAATGTTATAAATTTGCATGTGTTTATTTCCTTGGACTACTGATGCTGGACTTTAGTGTGTAGGGAATTAGACCATGGTAAATTCGGGGAACCAAAGCATAGACTTATGTGTTAATCAGTTTGAGCCAAGGTTTCTTCTAGTGAGAGCCCAAAAACCTCATTGTATCATATTTAGTTCATGAAATTAATGTGCATGAATGTATTTAATTTATACATAAATTGTTAATGTAATTTATGTTGTGCATGCCCAATTGGATATGCCACATGGCTTGTGATGTGTCTTTCTTGTTTGTGTCACTTAAAACATGTTTGTGTACTTTTGGCCATGACATGTCCACTTGGGGATTGGATGCCCACCAACCTAGGATGGTACCCCTTTAGGATCTCCATATGAACCTTTGGTTAGGAAGCCTTAGAGTAAGTCAAACCATGTTGAACCCGAATTCAAACTTCAAGTGAATTTTAGGGAGGTTAAATGAGACCCTAGGGTGTAGTTAGGGTTTTTTCTATCCACCCCACTTGATGTACCTTGGTTTGGGTGTTAAATTTTAGTCAATATTGATCCCATAACTCATTTATGGTCCTTCAAAAGTACCTCTCAAGTGAAGTTTCGAAAATGGAGGGTTGGCAAATTAGGACAAGCCCATTCCTCTTTCCCCATTCTTGGTTTCCATATCATTTATGAGGGGAGACAAGGATGGATGAAAAATATCCATGAGCCATGCCTATTAATGAGGGCTAGTTGGGGGTTTGGTGGGGGACCTCTTTTAGTAGGAATTTTGGGGGAAGATTTGGTTTGACACCCACTCTCTAGATTTGGAGAGTTTGCTAGTTTGGAGAATGAAGGCTAAGATGAGGCTCTTCATCAAATTTATTCCATAAGCTTGGATCTAGGTTGGTGGTATTCATCTTTCTACTCATTATGTTTTTATGTGAATGAGCTCTCAAGAAAATTTTCATTCTTGTATGGAGAAACTAGTTTTGTGTTATTATGTATTTGTGTTTGTGAATCTTCCCGTGATGTGTAATATATGTTTATGTGAATTCTTGTGCTTGTTTTTGTGCAAGCCTATTGTTTTGTAAATGTGAAGCTTGTTGTTCTTGTGAATTCTTGTTTGTATTTTTTTGTTAAGGGAGTTTTCTCAAGGCCACACTCACCCTTGGGGGGAAGACTAGCTTTGGGGGTGAAGCGAATTTTGGGACAACCAAAGGTGTAGAGTTTCTCCTTGGTATGGAGAAGGAATAAACATGGATGTATGGGCTCCAGGTAGCCATTTCTTTTGGGGTCATACGGGTTTGTATGGCTTGAAGCCATGGGGGTCATAAGGAACTTTATTGTGTTGGGATTTTGTGGCAAAATGTGTGTTAAGAAAGCCAAGAGTAGGCTTGTCTTTTGTTTCTATGAAATGTGCTTTCTCCCCTTGAGTTTTGGTTCCTCCTTCACCCTAATTTATGAGTTATTTGGAGACTCTTTGTTTTGCCTTGGATGGGAGTTTCTATGTAAATATTGTGTTAATATATTTTTGGTTTGCTTTAATGTAATCCCATGTCTCTGTAATGGCTCCCCAAGCTCGGGGGTGGCTTCATGGAAGCCTAGGTTGGGAGGTGAGCACCCCATGGCCTATATTTGTTTATTTGTAATATTGGAAGCCATTGAAGACTTCATGTTTGAAGTTGTCATCTTGAAGGAAGTTGAGAATGATCTCAAGAGTTGATTTGGATCCTATTGGTTTCATGTTTATTGTATTGTATGGGAATCTTAAGGATCCCTTGAGCTCAATGTATTTTGTTTGTAATGGATTTCACACCCAAAACTTGTGTTTGTATCATAGTGATGTTGCATCAAAATTTTTGAAGAAATGTATGGCTTTCCTTTGATAGTTTTATGATCATGTGAGAATATTGAAGGGTGACCAAAGGAAGATTTTAAGTGTATTCATGTTATATTGAATAAGACGTGGACAATGTATTTATCATTTGAAAGATTAAGAATTGTTGGAATAGCTTTTGGGAAGGCATTGTTTACTTACTCATTGATAAAAACTTTATGTAGACATGTTGTAAGATTTTAAGAAAGAAAGGTGATTGTAGTATCATTAGAGTCCTTGTAAAAGATTCATGTGAATAGAATTGTTAGTGCAAAGAAAAGAATTGTATCATAAACTCTCTCTCTATCATTTAAGCTGTCTTGTTATTTAGCTATTAGTAGCCATGTGAGAAATAATTTACTTAAAGAAAATTGACAACTAGTTATGTAAATTATTTATCTTTGATTAATTAGTCTTTTATAAATAAGATAGAGTTTCATAAATCTTTCAATACTTAGATCAAGCTCTTTCACCTTTAGTAAATTATGATAGCAAAAATATAAACTATGTGTTAAAAAAAAAATGAACGGAGAAGAAAGCTATCAAAACAAGTGAAAAGCAAAGGAAAACAAAAAAAAAACACCTACAAGTCTCTGGAAAATTTATGAGAAAATTTTCCATACATTTTCCAATTACCACAGTCATAAAATAATATTCTTTCATACCACTTGTTTTCTAAAACAAAAACAAAAAAGACTATTCTAACCTATCCTAGAAGTCTAGGCCTCTTGGGGGACCCAGCTGGTTTGTCACCCAAAAAGGACCTTAAAAAAAAAATACAATAAAAAAAAAACCATGCTAGAGAAAATTCTAAAATTATATAGTAAAAAAAAGGGGCCTTTGCATTTAATACCCACATAGAGGGTTATAAGAAAAAAGTTTTAAAAAATAATATAAAAAAAAAAAAAACATTTTATAAAAAACTATTTTTAAAAAAAAATTATTTAAAAAAATTTGGGGGGACCCGTGGGCCCCACATCCCATGGGCCCTACCCCCTCTTGCGCACTGCCATGCACAGGAGGTACCTACCATGGCAGGGTACCCCCCTGTGCATGGCAGCATGGGGGGAGGACCCACATTTAGTCCCCTTGGGGACAACACTTGTGTGGTGGTAAAACAAATTTTTAAGTTGGTTTTTTTTTATAATTTTTTTTTTTGTTAATATTTATTTTAATAAATATTTTAATGATTATTATAATATTAATTAATGTATATTATTTAATAATATATCAGTAATTAATATATATAATACTTTATTAATATTTTTAATATTTATTTTATTATTTAATAATTATATTAATAAGTAATATAATTTTAATTAAAATATATTAATTACTAATATATTATTAATTAATATATATATTAAATGATTAATATGTTTATTTTTATTTTTGAAAATAATACATTAATAATTAATATATTATTAATTATTGAATGTTGTTAACTAATATATATTAATTAAGAGTATCGTAGATCAACATTTTATAATATTCAATACTTATATATTATGGATTAATGTTCCAGATCATTAATTAATATATAGTTTATTTTCAATTTCTTTTAAAAATGAGTCTTTTGATAAGGATTGAATATTAGTTAATTGGGTAAGTGTTATTGATTATTTTTTTTTACCGACACTAAAATTAATCTAATTCCAAATGGGGAATATAGTTAGTGAATTTTATAATGTTAGTAGATTTTGTTTATTTTTTTAAATGTAATATAATCACATAATGTTTAATTTTTATTGAGCTAGTTAATTAAAATCTTTCTAAAACATATTTACTAAGTTTTAGCAAATGATTATTAATGACTCAATATAGACAATGTTTAGCTAAAGTTTAAATTTGGACATTAGGTATTAATATTTTAACCCATTTGTTACATGTATATCTAATTGGATTAAAACATGAACTTGTTAGTCAACCCAGGTATTAGGTGTGTCTCATGTTATACTTAGAGGTGAGCGTTGACGATGACCCCTTGTCATGCTACCCCTCAACCAAAGGTTAACCAACTCCCTCTCTGGTTTAACCACACAAACATTGGGCAATTGTTAAACTTAAACTTATAAATCTTTTTTTAAAAAAAATTGGTGTGTTTTTGTGTGTAAAATTATGGGCATGACACATTCTAATACTAATTTCTCCCAAAATATGAAATCCACTAAAATTTAGTGAAAACCCCTCCAACATTACAATATTGTATAAAAGGAAACTCAGTGTATAAACATGGAACTAAGCTCAAACACATGTAAATAAACATCAGTCATTATCAAATAAACATCCAGAAATGAACATCAATCATTATCAAATAAGTTGCATAAACAAGAATCATTTTTTTTTTTGCCCTTTTTTTTTTTTTTCTGCTTCCCTATATTGTTGCAGAGGCTTATCCATGTCCAGAGCATCATTTCTTCTTAGTCATGCACTTGATTTCACTGTCCTTTGCAAAGGCCGGTCCTCTACAATAACAAATAAAATGCTTCAATTAAAAACATATTATCATAATTACGGTTAATTTAAAAATATATTCATTATTGTTACAAGCATTTCAATACATTAAGAAAAATAAAAGTGATGCTCTTTATCTTGTCCAACCACATCATCTTGCTCGACGGCTTGAACCTCAACATGCTCATCAGGAACAATGTCCTCTACATCCCCTACAACTGCAATACAAAATATTTTATTAATCCCAATACATTATAATTAAATTTTTATTACTATGCCAAATTCAATTTAACATGTTTTCTTGTATTAAATAGTCATTAATCAAAATTCGAATAGAAAATGTATACCTTGAGTACTACAATTCACATTAGAATCAATGCCTCCGTGGTGCTCGGCCGGTGCAATATCAATATCGGCAGGCTGCATTCCAATGTAAATAATTAGTGCATTTATCGACAATATATACATATAAATATAAGACAAATACTGAGAAATGTTAATCATTTAGTTTAATACATATAAATATATTCACTTTAAAGTCTTAAAAAAATATATAATCAGTGTTTCCTTACTTAAAACAAATATATTCACTTTATGTTGGAACTTAACATCAAATATAGTAATTGGTAAAGTTTTCAACTTGAAATAAAAATCAATTGGCTTATTTACCTGATCAACAAATCCAGCAGAAGAACCTTTGGCACTCATTGCTCGGTATCATTTAGCCATGACTTTATAGCCTTATTTGTAGCCTATTATTTTGTCCTCTTCTGTAATCAGTTTTTTGAACTCCAAGGCCTACATTTTTTATTGGTATCATGAATTTTTATTGTAGTGAATTTCATCAAAACTAAATTGATTGCAATTTAATTATAAATATTTGCATATGATTTTTCATTTACTAATACTTACAACTCGTGCAGCAAGTTTTGAATATCCACCTGAGCCAAGCCTATGTTTCCCGTGCTTTTGTTTTCTTCTTGTTGTTTCTTTTGTTGTGTCAGGAAACCTATGTGTTGTTTGAAATATGTTAGATCACATAAGTACAAAGATTAAATAGTACATAATTTCATTATTAACATTATCACGTACCTTCTTTTCTTAGGTGATACTACTCATCCACTATGTCTTGCACTTCTCCCAAGTGCATCCTTCTTAAGATCCTCCCACACATTAATAGGAATATAGGACGGCCGCTCGTAATAAGGGTTGTGTTTTATTTGGGTCCTATAGTTGTCCCTAATATACTTCAAAACAATGTCTACTTTGTCAAGGAGTCTAAGTCTATGAAATACTTCGGGTCCAAAAAGTGTTGTCATAGAGTCAATGAGTTTATTCTTTAACCCTTTATCTTGTACTAACCACCTTTTAAGAAAAAAAACTATTAGATTCATAAATGAAGTGAAGCTACCTTTTAATATACTTGAAGAAAGGGATGAAATGAAATCTAATCTTGCAATGAAATCAAAATATGATACTATGTGTGTATGGTCAGCCCGAAAATGCGCAAACATTCATCATTAAGTTTTTCATAAAATAGATTATTCCCTGGAAGATAATTAAGAAATTATTATAATTAGTTATTGCAAGGGACCACACAGGGGGTTAGTGCATTACATTATGAGTATTATATTATATAGGAAAAGAAAGGATCAGTCTTTAAAGTACCTAGAAGCTAGGCTACTCTCAAGGGAAGTCCATCTTTATTGCTCACGGGCAATTGATCACAGTGTATTGTTCCTGTACATTTAACATGAGTACATCCAGGAATTGCATCATCGCCTCCTACATAAAATAAATCTAATATTACAAAATGCCCCCAAAGAAAGAATATATAGTTCAAGTGAAATAAACACATGATAAATAAGAGAGAAAAAGAGGAGTCTACTTACCAATAGTAGGTGTTGCCATCACATCTATGGTCATGCTATTTGTTGCCGACATTGCAGGAGGAACTACCTCTATGGATCGCATCCTCGTACCAGGTGTTGTACTCAACATAGGCTCAATAGCAGGTTCTGAGAAAAAATATTGTTAGAGCATAAAAAAATATGGATAACCATGGACAAGATGGAGGATAAAACATGTGATGTACCATCCAAAGTATTTCCATCTAAGGTAATGCCCTTTAATCTATTTAGCATAACCTGTAAAGAGAACACATATATTTTAGTTAATGACATAAATAAAATAGTATACTACAAAAATCATAATTGAACTTTTGATATAATGAAAAACTACATTAATACTTACTCTATAGTTATGAACATGAACAATCAACATATCTGAAGCCCTCTATATTTCAGTCATGTGAGGTTGAATATTTTCCATTCGAGCTAACTCTTTTGATATTGCACGAAGGACATTTTCTAGTGCAACCACAGGATCAACCTCTGATAAAAAATTGACATCGAATGGATCTTGCTCATTCTGTATCTCCTCATGGACTACTTGTTCCTTTCCCTTTTTTGATCAACACTCATTTGTGAGAACAATATTCTTAGCCCTTTATTTAAAAGCAATCCAAAATAGTAGAACAATAGAAAATACACATTAACATAACAAAAAATATGCATTAACATTTTTCTTGTATGTGCATTTGTACAACAACAATGAGTTTTACCTTTTGGGAAGAAGAAGTCCCATGAAAACTATCACCGCCATGTGTATCGTGTGGCTCTTGATCCATACTATAGCTCTATATTTCAAAAAAAATCATTCAGACATGTTAAAAAATATGTGTTCTTAATCTAAGTTACGTTGAATAATAGACAATTATCAAAATGTGTACCACCTTGTCCATGATAGTGATGAGGATTTTTGTATCTATGCGATTCAAATTGTAATCGATAAGCAACTCCTCGCCTCCACGTATTGATTTGATTACACATACAAATACGTGATTTACCTCACGTGCCTCAAATATGCAATTGGGTTGCTTCTTAGTTGACGCATGTCGTGTAGTATTTATAAAACCTGCAATATTCCCTGATGCTTTGGGTCTTTCATCAATGTATATAGCTACTTTTTTTCTTTGTTCACTGAATTTTTGTTGTATATAATTTGCCGCAAGTGCATACCTATACATACCTTTTTAATATTTAACAATCTGCATCCAACTACTATAATCATAACAGGGTCCGACATACACCATCAATTTGACAACTTTGTTGTAAGAGACCTTGATGCCATCCATGGAAAATAGGCCCAAACCATGTAATGAAGACGGTGCTATGCAATATATCCTCTCTTTAACATAAAAATCAATGTTTATTAAAGGAAGCTCATTGGGGACCCATTGTTTCTGTAGATGTTTGTACCTAAATGACATCTCGGAGTCACCTTTGCTCTCATCATCATAAGAACATGACCCCCCTTGAGCAAGGAAAAATTTCATGCGTTTATTGAATTTCTTTCTGATCTTTTGACCTCGAGTCGATCTTATTGAATTACACGTACTAAATGTCTCACTTTCTTCTTCCATTCCTAGATTTTCCTCACTCGAGGAAGACAATTCTGACAAATACCTATTCTCTGGTACTTGCACTTCATGTAGTGACTTGACTTGTACCTAAAAGTCCATGAGACTGTGTGGGATACCTAACATAAGATAATAGTTATATAATCAGACAAACATAGTTCACTCCATAGTTTTCATTATATCTTGTGAAGGACATTATACATTGTTAAAATTATCTATTTATCCAACAATATTTTGAATATCTCAGCATTGCATATAACTAAACATCTCAGCATTGCATAAGACACCACTATTGTGGCATTTCGTCAAATAGTTCTCGTGCCTTGCTAGTGTTTTTATTACATCTTGTGAAGGACTTTATACATTGTTAAAATTATGTATTTATACTTTCAAAATTAGCTCACTCCATTGTAGGGAACAAAGAGAATCCCCTTTGATTTAATATCATTGAGATGCCTCCTTTCATTAGCTTCATGTCACCTTCTCATAGCTTCTCATAGATTCCTATGTGTTTCATCCTTCATTTATACACTTACTTTGACCAAACTTTTAATTTTCTAACAGATTTTGCCAAAGGCTTTGTAGGAAACCAAAGGCATTATAAATCATAAATTTTCTATAAAATTAATGTATTTCTCTAGATTTCCTATGGAATTTTTTTCAAATGGTTGGCATGTATGTTTAGTCAAATGGATTTATATCATTTGGAATGGATATATGAGCAATTGATATCAAATTCTATGCCAAGATTTACAGAATTAAATTGATCATAGTTAGAAGACTCAAACACAAGAAAAATATGGGTACAGACAATTTTCATAAGAATATGAATGAATGCAAACATACATAAGTGGATGAACATAAATAATGAAGGTACCTAATATTGCTTGAAGTAATGAAATTTTGACCTTGGGTTCAATCCAGTATGCTCATGTATGATCCAGAAATTGCAAGGAAAGAAAGGATGGAGTTAGATCCAAAGGATCTAAGAAATGCCTGACACCATATTATTGATCCTCATCTACAATTATGCATGTGCATAGTTAAGCCATAAACTTTAAAAGGAACTATGCTACATAACATGTGCACTTAGGAAAATGCACTCAGGAAAATGCACTTCATATTGCAGCCATGACTTGACGTAGGCAATCAAGCTTTGTGTAATACCCTCTCCTATGGTGATACTTGGACTTTTTGACTTGGACATTTTATTATGATGGTTAGAACTATACCTTTAAATTTATGTTTTGTGGATGATGATATGATTGATATGCTCATTTATGGTTAGCATTCATATGTTTATGAGATTAGAAAACCATCTGTTTTTATATGTTTTATGGATCTAACCCAAGGATTTGAATCTAACCATTATCATGATGTTTTATGTTTTCATGGATATGTGTCTGATGTGTTTTCATGACTCAAGATGAAGTTGTAGTTACTCACTTAGTTGAGGTCCACATGATGTATCAATCTTGGTCATTTATTTACATATATCTGATTTGTATGTATATCCATATGTATATATATGTATCTCTTCTTGGTGATGTAGGATTGCAGGTACAAGGTATCGTCTCCACCTGGCTTCACAAGTCTGAGCGATCCCTCAAAATCCTTGATCATTGTTGTTGTTAGGAGATACCACTAGGTTCCATAGGAAGGAATTCTACCTATGATCCTTTTATCCTTAGGTGGGGAGTTCCCAAGTCAGTCCCTTGTGTGGATGTATTATGTGATCTCTTAGTTTGTTGGATTTGTGGATCGTGTAGCTAGTTCTTGTCTTCATGGTATGCTCAATTTTTTTAGTAGATTATTGATGTGAATTATGATTCATTTGAGGGTATGATTTAGTAATTTATCTTAATTAGTGGCTACTAGTATATTAGCATATCTTGTTAGGAACGAGTTGGTATGTGATTAAATCATTTGATTTTAATGAATAATTTTATGGTATTATTTTACAATACTCATAATAACAAAGTTTCTATGGCAATATTAATAATAAAATGTTTCAAATAATAGTGGTAAAATCTAACTTGTGTTAGTAGCTACCTAATATATATTTTAGAATGTGGATTAGTGTATGAATAAATAATATTTTATAATAATGTTATTCTTAATATTTAATACTTGTAATAATGTGTCTTATTTATGGTATATGTACCATAAGCATATGGGTGCACACATATGCCTATGAATACATATATAAATATATATTATTATATAATAAGTTAATTATTTGTGTGAAAGAAACTATTCTTATAAATCTTTGTTATTCTTATAAATGGTAAATAGGATTAGTAGATTCTATTACCATAGTTAAATAAATTAGTAAATTATTTTTAAGATTATATTATCTATTTTGACACCCTTAAATTTAGGAATCATAGATTATATTTTTATTTATAATTTATTTTTCCCTTTATGGGAATGGTTTTGGAAACCATCTCATTAACTAATAACGGATGGATAGTTGAGATGGTTGCATCGGTTGGATTACTTGTGCAACCACAATCTCCATTCTATTTATAGGAAATACTTTCCTGTGTGTGGGAGTTGGGAAGGAAATCTTGTTTTGAAAAGAGGCTTTAATTTTAATAGGATATTTCTATAGTTTAGAGAAGAGAGAAAATTGATTTTTCTCTGAGAGGAGGTGAAGGAGTTGGAGCTTTCCTGTAGGAGGAATTCAACGGAGTGCTGAAAGAGATTTAGAAGCTTGATTTCTTCTTCATCAACCAATCTTCACAGGACTCTAGGTTGGAATCCATCCTAAGAAATAGATTTATTTTATAGTATGAATGTTGTTTTTAGATTTGTTGAAAGTTTCTATTTGTTGTATTATTATTGCAGAAGGTTAATATATTAATGTATTCTATAATAATATATTATTGTAGAAGGTTGATACATTAATGTATTCTGCAATAATGTATTATTACAGAATGTTGATACATTATTGTATTATTGTAGAATGTGAAACATTATTGTATTATTGTTGATCGTGTATACATTATTGTATTATTTTGCCAGCCGTCTATACATTATACAAATTCTATATTATTGTATTATTCTATCATTTTAATATGAATTTATTCTGTGACATTTATATGATACAAATATTATTAGGCCAGTCGTTGTTGTTTTATTTTTATTATTCTAGCTGTTTATAACATTTTGTCATTGCTTTTATTTTTTCATTCATTTATTAGGTCAGTCATTTATGCAATAGAAATATTGCGGCATTATACTATTATGTTAGCTATTTGTGCAATAGCAAATATTCTATCATTTGTCCATGTTTTGATCTCTATCATTTGGCCAAGTTAATTGTTTTTACCTGTGCTATTTCTGCGTGTTTAGATGTTGCGGTTTTATTAGGGTTGGAGTCGAACAAGTCTAATAATTAGGCCAAGTAGTATAATAATTAGGTTTTTGCTTTATACAAGTATAACATATGATTCATTAGGTACCTTTCAGATTGATTGGGATAGGTTTCAGCTTCCTAGGAGTTAAGTTAGTGATGGTTATATCCAATGTATTTAGCTACTTTAATAGGGTTAGAAGGGTGTAGGAAGTAGTTTTAGGGTTTAAGGTTGTCTAGGAGGATCAAGACCTTTCTAGGCCTCCCTAAATGTTCCTAATTTCCCTAAACATCCATAAACTATCTTATTATTTTCTACTTGTTGATGCAGTCTTACAAATGAGTTTATGATGTGTTTTTACTACATGTATGATGTATTTTTTATGTGTGGGTTAAGGGTAGAAAACCTAACGACACCAAGTGAGTGGCTCTTAGTTCGGGGTTGGGGCCCTAAGTGGCTAGAACCAGGATAACCGACTGAAGAGTTATTTAACAAGTGAAAACTTAATTAAACTTATGGGAATGGGTTCAAACATTAAAAATATTAAATGATCCTTTCTCATGCTATTAGTGCTATTAAAGGCTATGGGTGGGAGTGGGAGAAGGTTCCTATGCATAGGTATGATCAAATGGTGCTTGTCTATACGAAAGGCATTTGATCCTGCATGTGCCTACTTGAGGGCCAGGGCCCGGAGTGGCTGGTACCAGGACAACCCAAGGAGTGAGGACTATGTGATGAAACTCACTTAGGTTGTTTCTTAGAGTTTCTAACAAGCCTTAGAACCTTTTTGGGAAATATTGATACTTGACCTTCTTTTCATTTTCCATTTGGGAAAGGTTACCCAACCCTAGGTATGGCCTAGCTATTCCTTCTTTGTGGAACTTGGTGTTTATCTCCTAGCATGGGGGAGTGGGCCTTTGGGTGTCCACATGGTTGGGTGGTAAATATTTTTATTGAGGTATCTTTTACGGATGTAGTGTTTGAAGATTCATGTTTTCTTATGTACCCATTTTTTAAGAACAAAGACCTTGTAATTATCTCTCATCATCTAAATTTATTGTTACCTCCCAAGAGGAGATGAATGTAATGTAATCATTAATGTATTTCAAAATGATGTATTTGGAATGGGTAGACTTAGGAAAAAGGGAAAAGGGAAAGCATGAACCTTAGGTATAAGATGTATGCTGGAAAAGAAAAAGGATTTTGTAACATTTCAAGTAAAGTAGTATGTTTCTTATTATTGATTAAGTGAAAAGGCTATTGAAAAACAAATGTATTATTTGAAATGTATCAAATGATTTAGATGATTCTATTTGATTTAAAAGTTATATTGTTCATAAAGGATACTTAGGAATATAGATGATTTTAAATGGAAAATTGAAATGAAAGTACTTTGTATTTCTTAATAAAGAATCTTATAATGATATGATATAGTTTTCTTTGAGAAGGAAATCTTGTTGTTAGCTTATTTAATGGACTTAAATGAATTGTGCATTAGATTAGAAGGGAACCTTGGGAGGAATCTAAGTTTAATTTTTGTTCACATAATTATTTTAGAAGTTCAAAAATTTTCATGAATCATTTCTTAGGTTTTCTTTTACAAAGAGAATCTCTGTTCTCTTCCCTGGTTCCCTTGTGGGGCATGACACTCTGTCTTCTCATTAAATCAATTTCATTCTGATGGCATTTGTTGATTTAATTGTGACACCAACTTGGTTATAAACAAAAAGAAAAAGAAAAAGAAAGTGTCATTTGTAATTTTTGTAAATTTGAAGAGCTGCCACGAAGATGACACTGCACTTTTGCATGGTGCAAAGAGGGCATTCAAGTTTGGCATGTGCAAAGATGCTGACACCATGTGAGAAGAGCGCACTAGAACTTGAGGTAGGCATTCAATATTTGTCTTCTCATTAACTCAACTTCATTTTGATGGCATTTGTTGATTTAATGGCACAATATGAATGTTAATAGTGGCATTGTTTACATCTTAGCGTTTGGAATACTCGATGACTTGTGAGCTTTGAGAGCTAGGGCATCATTTCTATTACCTTCAAGGCATTGTGTGAAGTGTTTTATCTCTCTTTATTTGTTTTTCTGCTAATATTCACTATGTAGTACTCCCTATTTAAGATCATTTCATGAGGAAATGTCTTGATGGCTCACAGGCTGCAAGCTAGGGCATCATGCATTGTTTATGAGCTCACTGTTTGAGCACCTCATGTCCCTATTTGATTGGCCAGTGCTCTATTTGTTAGATTAAATTTACATCATATATTTAGTCTTAATAAATATCTTATAAAAAAACATAAAACTAACCCAAAATACTTTATCTTAATAAAACAATATATTTAGTCTTAATAAAATCTTATAAAATAACATATATTGTGTGAAGTGTTTGATCTATCTTTATTTGTTTTTTTGTTGATATTCACTAGTTATGTGGTACTCCTCATTTATGATCATTTCATGAGGAAATGTCTTGATGGCTCATGGTCTACAAGCTAGGGCATCATACATTGTTCACGAGCTCACTATTTAATACTGGCATTGTTTACATCTTTTCATTTGGAATGCTTGATGACCTGCGAGCTCTGAGAGCTAGGGAATTGTTGCTATTACCTTCAAGGCATTTTGTGAAGTGTTTGATCTCTTCTTCTTCTTTTTTTTTGATATTCACTATGTGGTACTCCCCGTTTATGATTATTTCATGAGGAAATGTCTTGATGGTTCACGGGTTGCAAGCTAGGGCATCATGCATTCTTTTTGAGCTCACTATTTGAGCACTATCCAATCAAATAGGGACATCAAGTGCTCAAATAGTGAGCTCATAAACAATGCATGATGTCGTAGCTTGCAGCCCATGATCCATCAAGACATTTCCTCATGAAATGATCATAAACAGGGGGTACCACATAGTGAATATCAACAACAAAACAAATAAAGAGAGATCAAACACTTCACACAATATATGTTGTTCTATAAGATTTTATTAAGACTAAATATATTATTTTATTAATATTTTATTAAGACAAATTATTTTGGGTTAGGTTTATGCTATTTTATAAGATTTTATTAAGACTAAATCTATGATGTAAACTCATAATTATACTTGATATATATATATACTTCAAAGGAGGAATTATGAGATATAGTTGTAGGTAGTTATCTCTTCTATAATGATGGAGGAGTGAAAGGTAATGATCAATGAGGTTGCTGCTATTAGATCATACATTAATACACTTATTGTTTTGACTTTGAGCTTGGGCATCATGCAATGTTATTGCTTTCATTGCATCCTTGCTGCTGTTGTGCACCATATATTGTTTTATACACTATTTATTTCATTGAGACTGTGAGATTTCCATTTGTAATGTATTTTCTATTATTGGATCAATGCTACCATTTTGTTGAGGCTATAGATGCATTGAATCTCTACTGCCATTCTATTTTTATAGCAGCACTATAACAAACAGAGCACTGACCAATCAAATAAGGATATCAGTAAGATATTTAATGCATTATTACTTCATCTTGATGATACAAATTTCATTGGCTCAAGGCACATAGAATGTGGGTAGATTCATTGAATCACCACTTCCATTATATTTTGATGAAGAGGAACTATGTTATAAAATTTCAAGGCATCAAAATTTATAACCGTACATACATTTTATAAGTATAACTGTACAACAAAAGAGCACCCACATGCCTTGGTTGTTATTGGTCTATGAAAAGTTTTGGTTTGCCTTTCCCTATTGAGATGTCATCCTAAGATTCAAAAGGACCAAGGTAATAATAAGTCTTGAACATAAATAAATGATTGTGGTTCCTCAAGTAGGAGTTTTGATGCAAAGGAAGAACACTTATATGGGTTTACCAACATAAGGAAAATGGTTTCATTCATCTTTCTTTCAAGTTCTCTTGGGTACTTTCCTTGGCCTCTAGGCTTGGGCATCCTATAGGGGTTGAACCAAAATTACGAAGGCAATAAGGAAACATAAAACAATAGGTTTGGGGACTTAAACTTATGTTCAATCCTTAGTAATGGTTTGGGGAACTAATTATTAGATGAGTGAGTACAATACCCTAGTTTGCATTATTATATGATCTTGTTTAATTTGTGTTTATTTCATGCAAAGATACATGTAAAGGAAAAGAAATTTTTTCATCTAAAGATTACATGTATATATATGAAAAATAACTTGTATATACTATACAAGGAAAATAACTTTCAAAAGAAAATGCAAGAGTACATGCATACATAAGAGGATGAACATAAATAATAAGGGTGTCAGACATTGCCTGAAGTGATGAATTTTTGACACAGGTATGAATCTAGTGTGCCCTTATGTGATCCAGAACCTACGAAGAAAAGAGAGATGGGGGTTAGATAAAAAATATCTAAGCCATGAATGGCATCCTATTACTGATACTCATCTACAATTATCCATGTGCATAGTCAAGCCATACACTTCTGAAAGAAAAACCATGGTACATGACATGTGACTACATCATTCAAATAGTGCAACAAAAACACTAGATTTTGATGTTTCATTTGGTGTTGCTATGTCATCATTTCCAAATGATGCACCCACAACAATCACATGTGATGCCCATTAGCACAAGGTAGTCATGAGAAAGCATGAGTAAGCAATGGAAGGGGCATACATCATCATCAAATCAGAGGAGAAAAACATCAAATATGCATATTAAGGGAGGAGTACATCATGGATTTCAAGTAAAGATCATAACATCACAACATGGTTGGCAACCCCAAGGAGGCCCCATTGCATGTAGTGAGTAAGCTACATCAAAACAAAGAGGTACACAAATCTACATCATCTATACATTAATGCTATGGCATGGAGTATATTTGAATCTACATTTGAAAGGATAAGTAAGAAAGTTGCATGATGCTAGTGAAATTAACAAAGGTACAGATCTAATGAAGTAATGAAGCTACCCACATTCTATGTGCTCTGAGCCAATGAAATTTTTATCATCATGATGAAGTAATAATGCATTAAATGTCTTACTAATGTCCCTATTTGATTGGACGGTGCTCTATTTGTTATATTACTGCTATCAAAATAGAATGGCAGTGGTAATTCAATGCATCTACAACCTCAACAAAATGGTGACATCGATCCAATAACAAAAAATACATTACAAATGCTAAGCTCACAGTCTCAATAAAATAAATAGTGTATAAAACAATATATGGTGCACAACAGCAGCAAGCATGCAATGAAAACAATAACATTGCATGATGTGCGAGCTCAAATTCAAAATAGTAAGTGTATTAATTTAGGATCTAATAGCAGCAACCTCATTGATCATTACCTTTCAATCCTCCATCATTATAGAAGAGATAACTACCTACAACTATATATATATGAAGTATAATTATGAGTTTACATCATAAATTTAGTCTTAATAAAATCTTATAAAACAACATACATTGTGTGATGTGTTTGATCTCTCTTTATTTGTTTTGTTGTTGATATTGACTATGTGGTACTCCCCATTTATGATCATTTCATGAGGACATGTCTTGATGGCTCACGAGCTGCAAGCTAGGGCATCATGCATTATTTTTTACCTCACTATTTGAGAACTAGCCAATCAAATAGGAATATGAGGTGCTCAAACACTTCACACAATTCCTTGAAGGTAATAGAAATGATTCCCTAGCTCTCCAAGCTCATGGGTCATCAAGCATTCCAAATGAAAAGATGTAAACAATGTCAGTATTAAACAGTGAGCTCATGAACAATGTATGATGCCCTAGCTTGCAGCCCACAAGCCATCATGACATTTCCTCATGAAATGATCATAAACGGGGAGTAACACATAGCTAGTGAATATCAATAGCAAAAAAAATAAAGAGAGATCAACCAATTCACACAATATATGTTGTTTTATAAGATTTTATTAAGACTAAATATATTATTTTATTAAGATTTTATTAAGACAAAGTATTTTGGGTTAGTTTTATGTTGTTTTATAATATATTTATTAAGACTAAATATATGATGTAAACTCAATATAATAAATAGAGCACCAGCCAATCAAATAGGGATATGAGGTGCTTAAATAGTGAGCTCATAAATAATGCATGATGCCCTAGCTTGCAGTTGGCAAGCCATCAAGACATTTCCTCATGAAATGATCATAAATAGGGAGTACCACATAGTGAATATCAACAACAAAACAAATAAAGACAGATCAAACACTTCACACAATGCCTTGAAGGTAATAGAAATGATCAACCACTTCAAAATAGGGACATTAGTAATAAAATAGGGACATCAGTAATAAAATAATACACTTAGTATTTTATCAACAACAAAACAAATTAAGATATCCCTATTTTATTATTGGTGTCCCTATTTACATCTTTTCATCAAATAACCCAAAAAAATCAAGAATGGTCTTATATGGTAACTAATAACCAACTCTCAGAAGAATATGAATGAATATGAAAACACACATAGGTGGATGAGCATAAATAATGAAGTTACCAAACATTTCCTAAAGTAATGAAGTGTTGACCAAGGGTTCAATCTATTATGCTCTTGTATGATCTAAAACCTGCAAGGAAGGAAAAGATGGGGTTAGATCCAAAGGATCTAAGCAATGCCTTGCACCCTATTACTGATCCTCATCTAAAATTATACATGTGCATAGTCAAGCCTATTAGGAATGAATGCTGAAGCTTTGGTAGTCATTCTGTAGCAGTGGTTGTTGCATTCATGGCTATGATTGTCATTGATGTCAACATAGTGTTATTCTGGAGATTAGCAAAGAAGTAGGCACAATTTTGTTTTGTGCATGTGTTATATTGTAGATTGAGTTATGAGACATTGATGTTATTTTATTTGGTGTGTTATTAGCCTATGGTTAAGAGTGCAAAAATAAATTCATTTATTCATGAAAGTTATAAGCATTTTGGTGGAAGCAGTATTCTGGCAGTGTTCCTGAGTAGCGGTTTTTGGTAATTGGAGGATATCTCCTAATCGGGATGGAATCTGATTCTATGTAGTTAAAGGGAAGTTTGAGACTAATTGGTGGTGATGTGGTTCATAGCACAAACTTTGAGGTCACATGAGTGGAAAGTTACAATATCTGGAAGTCGACAGTTTTATGTAATTTTGGTGTAGCATGTTGAAATTATTATTTTGTATTTGCATGCCAACTCATTTGTAATTATCTGTGTGTGGTATAAAGGAAGGAATGTTTTCTTTTTTGTAATAGATGTGTGATGGTTTTGATATGGAATTATGATATTGGGATGCGAATGTATGCATGAAGTGAAGAAAAGAGCTAATTTAGTGATGAAGGCAGATTTGTGAAGTACAAAGATCTAGATTTGTGATCTTGTGTAGTAGAGACGGTGGTTTTGGCACAATGTGAAGGAGGTAACATATTTAATATTATTTTGTTGAATAATCCTAAGATCTATTGGACAGTGAGTTCAAAGATCTTTCCTTGAAGCTGTTTGGGCAGTGGGTCCTTCTATCTTCCATAACTCCTACCAGGGTTAGAATCTTTTAATAGGGATTCAAAATCTCCTAACATGGATTCATATGTACTGAATGTATTTCATAAGACTCCTAACAGGGTTTATCCTCTCACAAGGAAATTTCATATTAGTGCATCATTTTGTTGGAATCATTCCCATCGGGGTTTACTCTTTGATCAAGAGGTTCCCTAGTTAACATATCTTGTGTTATTGTGTCATTGTGTATGATTATCTTTCTATGGTTGGTTGTTGCATTGATTTTATGGTTTAAAGTTGTTGAAGTTGATAAATGGTTTAATTATCAGATAATTGATTCACCCCCCTCCCCCCCCCTCTCAGTTATCTTGGTGGTCTTTACTTTCTAACAATTGGTATCAGAACGATAGGTCCTTGAAAGGAAAGTTTAATAGCTTAAGGAGATCCATGGAAAATTTTAGGAAAGAAAGCCCTAAGTTTGATGGAGTAAATTTTGACGGCTGGAAGGAAAAGATGAAGACACATCTATTGTGTTTAGGACTAGGCTATTGGTTGATTACAAAGAATGAAAGGACTATAATTGAAGAAGACAATCTTGAAACAAGTACTGAAGATGAGGTAGATCTATTCATGTGTAACATACTTGCAAGAGAAGCACTCTTGATAGCACTTCTAGAGAATGAATACAGTCAGGTAAAATGTTTTAAGAAATCTAATAAAATCTGGAAAGCTTTACACTCTACTTTTGAAGGTGATGAACATGAAAAAGGAGCTAGATTACATAATTGGATATGTGCATTTCAAGATATTAGAATGATGGAAGATGAATCTGTTAGAAGCTATATTGGTTGAATGTCAAAAATTGTTGCAGGGATAAAATCTTGTGGAGGATCAAAGATAGAGAATGAAGTGATATGGAAAATTCTAAGGACATTGAATCCTATATTTAAGCAGACAACACAAATGATTGAACAAGTTATACCTTGTACTACAAACTTTACAAGAGAGACTCTTCTTGGAAGATTGGAAGTAGCAGAGATGAACCTGAGGTTATCAGGAGACTTACCTAGAATGGAGACAACATTTAGTGCTCTTAGTATTCGACCTACTTGGTCAAGAAGTACAAGTGTGAATGGAGATTATGCCAGCAGCAGCAGATCCAAATCTGAAGAAGATAAGAAGATTGAAAAAGGTATTGCCTTACTTGTGAAAAGAGAACCAAATGGTAAGAAAATCTTTAAATGTTGGACTTGTCAAGAATATGGTCATTTTGCATCTAAGTGTCCTAAGAGAGTTAAGAAGTATAGAAAAAATTTCAAGCCTAGAAGATCTAAAGAATGTTATTATGCAAATGATGAAGAAATTGAAGTAGGAATTGAAAGACATTTGAGTGACAGTGATAATGAAAATCTTGATGGAATAGGATTTGTAGCAATTAAGGAATAAAATTATGAATTTGATATCAAAGAAGAAAAAGCCTTAGTTTCCCAAGTTGAAAAGAAAGCTGATTGGATTATAGATAGTGGTTGTTCACATCATATGACTGGTGATAAAGGAAAGTTCATAAAGTTTAACAGCCATGATGGAGGAGTTGTTAGAGTTGGTAACAATGCACCTTGTTTGATTAAAGGTATAGGATCTATTACTCTTGATGGAAAGACTAATACTGATGATGTTTACTTTGTTGATGGATTGAAACATAATCTTTTGAGTGTTGGAAAGTTAGTGGATAAGGGATATCAAGTTTGGTTTACTAAGAAAACTTGTGTGATAAAGGATAAAGATGGAAATCTAATTGGAACTAGATCTAGAACCAGAGGTAATGTATTTTAGTTGAACCGTACTGAAATGACATGTTTAATGACTAAGATTGATGACAGTTGGTTATGGCATAGAAGGTTTTGTCATATAAACTTTGATAATATTATGAAAGTGAGTTCTACACTTGCAGTAAGAGATTTACCTAAGATTATGAAGCCTACTAACATGATTTGCAAGGAATGTGTGATGGCTAAGTAGAAAAGGAGTTCATTTCCTAGCAAGAAGTTCACATCTATAGAGAAGTTGGAGATTGTTCATACAGACTTGAGTGGTCCTACTAGGACTAGAGGATTCTATGGCGAAAGGTATTTTATGATTCTTGTTGATGATTTTATAAGAATGATGTGGATTACATTTTTGAAAGAAAAATATGAAGCATTTGATAAGTTTAAGGTGATTAAGAATAAAGTTGAGAATGAATCAGGAATGAGGATTAAATTTTTGAGATCTGATAGAGGAGGAGAATTTACATCTAAAGAGTTTAACACTTTTTGTGAAGTGAATGGTATTAAGAGACAATTTTCCGCCCCTAGAACACCTCAACAAAATGGTATTGCAAAAAGAAGGAACATATCAGTGACTGAAGCAGTAAGAGCTATGTTTTTTGAGAGTGATTTGGCAAAGACATTTTGGATGAAGCAGATGTTGATGGACATTGGAATCAAGTTTGATGAGCCTATTGTCATACATTGTGACAATACAAGTACAGTTAGTATGTCAAGAAATCTAGTTTTACATTCTAAGACAAAGCATATAGAGATCAAGTATCATGTTGTAAAAGAGAAAGTTGCAGATAAAGAAGTCATATTGGAGTACATTAGCACAAAGGAACATATAATAGACATATTTACTAAGCCCTTGCCGAATGATACATTTGAGTTTCTAAGAGGTATGCTTGGAGTTATGCCCCAACCTACTCTTGAGTAAAGATGAAGATGATTGCATCTGTCCAATGGTTTATACACCTATCTTTCTTCTAGATTGGATGTTGGTACTTCCTCTATGGGGGAGTATGTGTATTTGAGCTGAGTCATTGAGGACTCTAGTGAAAAAAATTTTCTGTACAGTGTCTTTTGACATTGAGATATTGTTTGACATAGTGATAGAATTTCTGTCATTGATGTCAATGAGGGAGAGAATCATGAAAAACATTGAGGAACTACATTTTTTGGAGAGACTGAATAGGAAAACAAAGAAATATTTGATTGATGAAGAGCAGCAGAGCAGTTGAGCAGTAGTGATTGGATTTTTGGAACATTGGATGTTTTTCATCTATGTTCCCATCAATACCAATGGGGGAGATTGTTAGGAATAAATTCTAAACCTTTGGCAATCATTCTGTAGTAGTGGTTGTTGCATTCATGGCTATGATTGTCATTGATGTCAACACAGTGTTATTCTGGATATTAGCAGAGAAGCAGGCACAGTTTTGTTATGTGCATGTGTTATATTGTACATTGAGTTATACAACATTGATTTTATGTTCTTTGGTGTGTTATTATCCTATGGTTAAGAGAACAAAAAGAAATTAATTTATTCATGAAAGTTATAAGCATTTTGGTGGAAGCAGTATTCTGGCAGTGTTCCTGAGTAGCGATTTTTGGTAATCGGAGGATATCTCCTAATCAGGAAGGAATCTGATTCTACACAGTTAAAGGGAAGTTTGAGACTCATTGGTGGTGATGTGGTTCATAGTGAAAACTTTGAGGTCACATGAGTGGAAAGTTACAATATCTGGAAGCTGACAGTTTTATGTAATTTTGGTGTAGCGTGTTGAAATTATTATTTTGTATTTACATGCCGACTCATTTGTAATTATTTGTGTGTGGTATAAAGGAAGGAATTTTTTCCTTGTTGTAATGGATGTGTGATAGTTGTGATATGGAATTATGATATTGGGATGTGAATGTATGCATGAAGTGAAGAAAAGAGCTAATTTAGTGATGAAGGAAGAGTTGTGAAGTACAAAGATCTGGATTTGTGATCTTGTGTAGCAGAGAGTGTAGTTTTGGCACAATGTGAAGGAGGTAACATATTTCATATTATTCTATTGAATAATCCTAAGATCTATTGGACAGTGAGTTCAGAGATCTTCCCTTTAAGCTATTTGGGCAGTGGGTCCTTCTGTCTTCCATAACTCCTAACAGGGTTAGAATCTTTTAACAGGGATTCAAAATCTCCTAACAGGGATTCATATGTACTGAATGTATTTCATAAGACTCCTAACAAGATCCATCCTCTCACAAGGAAATTTCATATTAGTGCATCATTTTGTGGGCATCATTCCCACCAGGGTTTACTCTTTGATCAAGAGGTTCCCTAGTTAACATATCTTGTGTTATTGTGTCATTGTGTATAATTATCTTTCTATGGTTGGTTGTTGCATTGATTTTATGGTTTAAAGCTATTGAAGTTGATAAATGGTTTAATTATTAGATAATTGATTCACCCCCCCCCCCTCTCAGTTATCTTGGTGGTTTTTACTTTCTAACAAAGCCATACACTTCTAAAATGAACTATGCTACAAAACATGGGTGTGTGTTAATGTTATTCAAAAGCTATTATGGAAGATTGTTTTATTATTGAGATAAGGATATCTTAATTCTATAAGAATAAATGTTTTGAGAAATATTTGAATTTAATTTTGATAATAACATGAGGAGTAATATGTTTCAAGCTTCAACGAGACTTTATACCATGCAGTGTTCGTAGATTATGTTCAATGCGTTATTTATACTTTTATTGGTGGGAAAACTCTTCAAAACATACAAAAGAGATTTCATTCAACCATGTTGTTTACATGACACATGTAGCTTACCTTAAGCCTAAATTAGTGTTGTGTACAAATCTACAGATGGTGCATTGTATGAAGCCTTGCTCAAGCTTGAAAATGATAAGCATTATGATGCTGAGGTATGGTGTGGTAAGCACAAGTATAGTTTCTCATAAGCTGC
Organism: Chamaecyparis obtusa; assembly: GCA_027943335.1. NCBI lineage: Eukaryota > Viridiplantae > Streptophyta > Pinopsida > Cupressales > Cupressaceae > Chamaecyparis > Chamaecyparis obtusa. The sequence goes on along the minus strand of BSBK01011264.1, from coordinate 78,691 downwards.
TATAGGTATAGTTTTTTGTTTTTTTTTCAATAGTTGCAGAATCTAGCTTCTCCTATACTTACACATATGTATACATTTTGGGCTTGGATTTAATGTCATGTAAATTTGAGTGAAATGGTAATAATATTTAAGAGCAAAAAGTATGGCATTTTAAACAAGTATGCATATACATTATATAACAATAGTGATATATTTTAATGGAAACACTTAATGAGAAGGATGCCTATACAATAGGATGAGTGATATATTTTAATGGAAGTGGACATAGAAATTGTAGTGAAACTGTGTAATTTATTATTGTAAGTGGACATAGAAATTGCAGTGTAAGTAGTAGGATGATTGTAAGTGGACATAGAAATTGCAGTGAAACTCTGTAATTTATTATGGCTCAGTGTTGTGTATCCATAGTCAATGTCTATTTAAACTTTAGGATGATACTTATATGATGGCTTAAGTAAATTGTTCTTACCTTGAGACTAGTACACCATGGGATTAGAGTATGGTTGTTATAATAGCAACTGTGTGTCTGTGGGATACTTCTATATTTTTTATTAAATGATGATACATATGTATTTCTTCCTTTTACAATAGTTTATATTTTGATACTTATATCTTGAATTGTCAAACTACCAATGAGTAATAATTTCAAAAGTGTAACATAATTAAAGGCATGTGAATTCATATTGTACTTAATCTGAATGCCAGTGTGTAATGTTTTTACTTACGATATTTTGAGACCCCTCCATTTTAAACTAACTTATGAGTTCAAAGGAGGAATTATGAAATATAGTTGTAGGTAGTTATCTCTTCTATAATGATGGAGGAGTGAAAGGTAATGATCAATGAGATTTCTACTATTAGATCATACATTAATACACTTACTATTTTGACAACAATAACATTGCATCATGCCAGAGCTCAAATTCAAAATAGTAAGTGTATTATTTTATTACTGATGTCCCTATTTGATCTAATAGCATCAATATAACAAATAGAGTACTGACCAATCAAATAGGGACATGAGGTGCTCAAACAATGAGCTCATAAACAATGCATGATGCCCTAGCTTGCAGCCCATGAGCCATCAAGACATTTCCTCATGAAATGATCATAAACAGGGAGTACCACATAGTGAATATCACAAACAAACAAAAAAAAAGAGAGATCAAACACTTCACACAATTCCTTGAAGGTAATAGCAACGATGCCCTAGCTCTCAAAGCTCACGATTCATCAAGCATTCCAAATGCAAGGATGAAAAAAATGTCAAGATTAACATTCATATTTTTCCATTAAATCAACAAATTCCATCAAAATGAAATTGAGTTAATGAGAATACAAAGCTCGAATGCCTACCTCAAGTCATGGCTTCCATATAAAGATCAAATGCTAAGAAACTATGTTATAAAATTTCATGCCAAATTTCATCAAGAATGGTCCTATATGGTCACTAATAGCCAACTTTCAGAAGAATATGAATGATTATGAAAATATACATAAGTGCATGAACATAAATAATGAAGGTACCAAACATTGCCTAAAGTAATGAAGTGTTGACTTAGGGTTCAATCTAGTATGCTATTGTATAATCCAAAACCTACAAGGAAGGAAAATATGTGCTTAGATACAAAGGAAACTATTAGGGAACTAGTTCTCCTTGACTATATTCTTTTAGGGTCTGATCTATTGTAGCTATTTCATTTTTCTTTGAATCATTGTTTACAATTACTTTTGATGCAATATTTATGTGAAGAACAAGAACAAAATGGTGAACACGTGTATTTGACAAAGATAAACATGACACATTTTGTTGGGTTGATTGGTTTGGCCTGGTACCATTAACATGGCCTGGCCAGATATTAAATAGTGAGCTCATGAACAATGCAAGCATTAAAAAATGATCTCATGAATAATGTATGATGCCCTAGCTTGTAGCCTGTGAGCCATCAAGATATTTCCTCATGAGATGATCATAAACGGGGAGTACCACATAGTGAATATCAACAAAAAACCAAATAAAGAGAGATCAAACACTTCACACAATGCCTTGAAGGTAATAGAAATGATGCCCTAGCTCTCAAAGCTCGTAGGTCATCAAGAATTCCAAATGAAAAGATGTAAACAATGCCAATATTAAACAATGATCCCATGGACAATGTATTATGCCCTAGCTTGCAGCCCATGAGCCATCAAGACATTTCCTCATGAAATGATCATAAACGGGGAGTACCACATAGTGAATATCAATAGAAAAACAAATAAAGAGATATCAAACACTTCACAAAATGCCTTGATGGTAATAGAAATGATTCCCTAGCTCTCAAAGATCATAGGTCATCAAGAATTTCAAATGAAAAGACATAAACAATGCTAGTATTAAATAGTGAGCTCATGAACAATGTATGATGCCCTAGCTTGTAGCCCACGAGCTATCAAGACATTTCCTCATGAAATGATCATAAATAGGGAGTACTACATAGTGAATATCAACAACAACAAAAAATAAAGAGAGATCAAACACTTCACACAATGCCTTGAAGGTAATAGCAATGATGCCCTAGCTCTCAAAGTTTGCGGGTCATCGAGCATTCCAAATACTAAGATATAAACAATGCCACTATAAACAATGCTAAGATGTAAAAAATGCCACTAAAATTGTGTTAATGAAAAGACAAAGCTTGAATGGCTACCTTAAGTACAAGTGTCCTCTTCTCACACAGTGTTGGCCTCTTCGCGCACACCAAACTTGAATGCCCTCTTCATGCCACACAAAAGTATAGTGTCGTATTTGCAAAAGCTCTTCAAATTCACAAAAATTACAAATGAAACTTTCTTTTTCTTTTTTTTGTTTATAACTAATTGGTGTTGCAATTATGATGTTAGGGTCACTATTATGACACCATCGGGTGCACTTACAAAAAAATACACAAAAAACAAAACAAATTGGTGTGGCGTCACAAATTGGCATCGAAATTTGACCCCAAATGTTATAGTGATATTTTCTTAGTTCTTCAGGGCTAAGGGTCCTTAGGTCACACTTGAGTAACACCATTACTTCATCTAGAGTGACCAACCCTTTTCCTTTATTTTTAATTCTTCTTCTTCTTCTTCTTCTCTGGTTCCTGTGGTGAACTCTTTTTAACTAGAACAATATCTTTTTCTTCTGCCCTTGGATTGTTATGCTTGGTTGACACATTATCATCCTTTTTTGCCCCTCAGTAACCTATGTGTCATTTGACTGAGATGGAGCCTCTGTTGCTATGTCATGTGAGGTTGCCTTAGTTGCTTTGGGCACTTCTTGTGCCTGTGTTACTATTTCAGTAGCCTCTTTTCCTTCAGGCTTGTTTGTCTCTACAATTGTTTCAGTGCATTGTTCCCCTATTGTATCTTTAGGTTTCTCAAGGTCTGAGCCACTGGGTTTTTCCTGAGATAGAATCTCTACGGCTTCAACAAGTACAAGAAGCTCACTCGGTAGTGATGGAAATGCACACTTAGTAACTTGTGCTTCATCTTGTGTGTTGTCTTTTGAATTATACACATCATCATATTCATCCCTATCATCAAGATCACCATTTGTGATGTCCTCAATGAGTACATCGTAGTCATTTGTATCCTCAATCTGAATCACTTCTGGATTCGGTGCATCTTGTGAACTGTTCTTAATTTCTTGACCAATTATTGTATCAATTAGCTCAGTAAATGATACCTTGGACTCTTCAATCTTCTTTGCTACATTATCCAAAATGAATATTCCTTTACCTTTGGAATTCTATCTCTTTTTAGACAAATTTTAGAATGCAATTTTCTCATTTTGCTCTCTAACAGCTAAAAGTGAACTCCAGATGAGTTGACTAGTCTCATCAAGATCTGCCAGATTCTCATCTATTATTTGTATAGCTTGATTTATGACATTGAATCTCTACACATAAGTATCCATAAGTTCCTTAATTTCATCAAGAGATAAGTCCAGTGCAATTGATACGAGGGCTTGTTCCCTCATCCTCTTCTCAGTGTCCAATGCATATGACCACTTTTGATTTATTTGGTCCTCTAATGTCTTGGGTAGTGATAATTAAAACTCTAATGGAACTCATTTGAAGTGTATCATCATTTGGATGACTTCTTCCTCAATTTTTTTTTGGTCTTCAGTTGATAGACTATCAAACTTAATAAGTTCTGGATCTGCAAGATTTCCATTCTCAATTATATCTACAACAATCTCATCAATTGACCTATTCTTATTACTAAAAACCTTGAATATATTGTTGTCATCTTTTTCATCCTCAAGGTCTTGATGAAGGGCTAATGAAGGGTGCTCCACTTAATGCCACAAACACATAACAGAAATAGAGAAACAACAATAATATGCAAGAACAGAAAATTGGCTTCTTATTATCTCCACAAATGTGGAATTAAAAACTTTCAGAATTACAATATGCAAAGCCACATGGGAATTCCCTTACAATATTCTTTAGGACAAAGCCTTGAATCAATACCCAGAACTATTCTGAACTGCCTAAGACAATAATACAACCTTCCTTATATAGGCAATTTTCCACCGCCTGGAAGGTTCCAAAATTTTAGCCAATAAGGCCAACCAAACTTAGAATTATTTTATTTCACATTTTATTACATCATAGTCGGCTCAAGATAACCTTTGAAACCCGAACAAAAATTTTAAAGAAAATTATTTTTTGCCATTTCAGGTGGCCCAATTTCCGAAGACCATAAGTCATCACCAGTTGACCCGATCGACTATTATAACCCCATTTCAGAAATGCCATGAAGTGCTCTACAGGCTTGACCCACGCAAGCGCCCATCACTCAAATTTTTGACCTCATCCGGGGCCTCTAAAGCCTTCAAAACTGAGTTCAAAGTTTCTATACCCTGCTGCCAATACCAAAAATCTTCAATATCTTCCAATATACACTTGATCTGGCAATGAAACTTTACTGGTAGACTTATATGACCAAAATGAACCTCCAAGAAAGAAATCAAATCATTCTGAGCACATACAAAAATTATCAAAAATAGTAACTTTCCATAAATAGCAGCTCTGCACAAAATAGCCCTTATTGAATACAAAAACATAAATATTTTTGGGTGATGCAAGATTGCTCTTACACCCAGGATGCTCCTGCATTAGACACCCAGGGTAATTTGAGAAGTGACCCTGTCACGACTTAGGTGTGTAGAGGAAAACCAAGATGGTAAACCTCCTCCTTTGTTAGCCATGATGAATCTTCAACAGGTCGTCCTTTCCACTTGACCAGATATTCTTCATATGTTCTATTCCTTGTGCTTTTTCCAACACAACTATCCAGTATGTCTTCAATCTCCTTAGTGTCTGAACTAGTTGCTGGAATACTCCACTGTGCTGCTGTGATCTCATCTTCAACACCTCCTTCATGATACTCTGTCAAATCTGAAATGTTAAACACTGGTGAAATATTTAGCTTAGTAGGCAATTCTACCTCATATGCATTTCCTGAATCATGTTTCTTCAGTATCCTACACGGTCCAAACTTATTCATTTTCAGCTTGTTATATGTACCAACTGGAAACCACTCCTTCCGCAAATGAACCATGACTTCATCACCAACCTAAAATTCCTTATACCTCCTATTCTCATCTGCCTTAGCCTTATACTGTGCGTTCATCTTGGTAATATGCTTCCTCACCTCCCCATGGATGTTCTTCAAGTGTTCTGCAAAATCCTTAGCTTCAGCACTACTTATTTCTCCTTTATCTATCTTCCTCAATTCAGATGCATTTCTTGGACTACTTCCATATACAATCTGGAATGGTGATTTACCAGTGCTCCTGTTGACAGAATTATTGTATGCAAATTCCACCTGTGGTAAAATCAAATCCCATCCTGTTGGCTTATCTCCAACCAAACATCTTAGCAAATTTCCCAAACTCCTATAAACCACTTCTGTCTGTCCATCAGTCTGTGGATGATGTGATGAACTGAACTTCAAATCTATCTTCAACTTCTTCCACAATGTCCGCCAGAAATATCCAACAAACTTAGTATCTCAATCTGAAACTATGGTCTTTGGCAAACCATGAAGTCTCACTACTTCTCTGAAAAACAATTCTGCTACATGAACAGCATCATTAGTCTTCTTGCAGGGAATGAAATGTGCCATCTTTGAAAATCTATCAACCACCACAAAAATTGAATCATGTCCCCACTGAGTCCTCGGTAAACCAAGAACAAAGTCCATGCTGATATCCTCCCAAGGCTTCTCTGGTACAGGTAATGGCTGATACAACCCTGTATTCTGCTTCACTCCTTTCACCATCTGACATACTCTGCAACTCTGTACAAACTTCTTCACATCTTGCTGCAATTGTGGCCAATAATAATTCTCACCAACCAAAGCAAGGGTTTTATCACGACCAAAATGTCCAGCCAATCCTCCACTATGCTTCTCCTTGATGAGATTCTCCCTCATAGAACTTCGTGGAATGCACAACTGACTCCCTCTGAATAGCATATCATCTTGGATGATAAAATCCAGCCATTTCGTCCTATCTAGAGTAACAGGTTCTGTACAAGCCTTCCAAGCTTCACCAAAATTAGGATCCTCTGGATATAAATTCTTGAGTTCCTTGAACCCAACCACTTCAATCTACATTTCTATCAGCAATAGTTGCCTTCTGCTAAGAGCATCTGCAACCCTATTAGACTTTCCACTCCTGTGTTTCAAAACAAATGTATAACTCTGCAAAAACTCAACCCATTTCAAATTCCTTTGATTCAATTTTCCTTGACTATTCAAATATTGCAAAGCTTGATGATCAGTATACAAAACAAACTCCTTAGGAAGCAGATAGTGCCTCCACTTTTTCAATGCCTAAACTATAGCATAAAATTCCTGATCATAAATAGAATATTTTCTCTTGGCATCATTTAATTTCTCACTGAAATAAGCAACAGGTTTACCTTCTTGGCTCATAACAACTCCTATTGCAGTACCACTAGCATCACAATCTACTTGAAACACCTTATTAAAATCTGGAAGTGCTAAAACTGGTTGTTCTGTAACTTTTTGTTTCAACAATTGAAAACTTTTTTCTGCCCCATTAGTCCACTTAAACTCTTTTCTATCCCCTCTCATTTTTTCAGTCAAGGGTCCACAAATACTGCTAAAATTTCTGATAAACTTTCTATAAAAGCTAGCTAGACCATGAAAAGATCTTACCTCAGTAGCACTCCTCAGAGTAGGCCATTCAAGGATAGCCTGTACCTTCTCTGGGTCCATTTTTAGACCTTCTGCTGAAACTACAAATCCCAAATACACTAACTCTTTCTTCACAAAACTGCACTTCTTCAAATTAATCAACAATTTCTCATCTCTCAACTTCTCAAATACCATACTAATATGCATCATATGCTCCTCCAATGTCTTACTAAAAATCAAAATATCATCTAGGTAAACAATGACAAACTTACCCAGAAATTCTTTCAGAACCTCGTTCATGAGCCGCATGAAAGTGCTTGGTGCATTGGTTAGCCCAAAAGGCATGACTAACCACTCATACAGTCCTTCCTTTGTCTTGAAGGCAGTCTTCCATTCATCTCCTTCTCTGATCCAAATCTGATGATATCCACTTTTCAGATCTATCTTTGAAAAATACACAGCTCCACTCAAACAGTCCATAATATCATCCATTCGTGGCAATGGAAACCTGTACTTGATTGTGATCTTGTTTATTGCCCTAGAATCTGTACACATCCTCCACTCTCCATTCTTCTTTGGTGCTAATACCGCTGGTACAGCACAGGGACTCAGACTCTCTCGAATCAACCCCTTCTGTAACAGTTCATGTACTTGTCTGTTCAACTCCTCACTTTCTGCAGGGGTCATTCTGTGTGCTTCCTTATTCAGAAAACTCGCTCCTAGGATCAAGTCCATCTGATGACTGATCTTCCTGACTGGTGGTAATCCATCAGGCACGTTATCAGATAGAATATCCTGAAACTCATTCAACAAATTTGCAACTTCTACAGGAACATTTTCTACTTCCTCTTTACCAGCTTTTGGAATTAAAGAAAAATATACATGCTAATGCCTCATACCATCTAGGAAATTTCTTCCATCAACAAAAGTTATCCTTGCATTACCACATACCTTTTCTTTAGTCTCCTTCAATGGTTTTAGCTTATGTCGCACTCCATCCTTTGTCAGGGAATAGGTATTCGCACGACCATCATGTACAGCACATCTGTCAAACTGCCATGGTCTACCCAACAACATATGACATGCATCCATAGATATGATATCACACAATACCTCATCTTGGTATCCACCAATCTTGAACTTCACCAGGCATTGTTCATTGACCATGACCCTGTGGTCATCCTGTACCCAAGCAATTCGATATGGATGTGGGTGTTTCTGTCTCTTGAGCTTCAACTTTGTCACCATCTCTTCTGACACCAAATTGTCAGTGCTTCCACTATCAATGATCACATCACAACATTTACCTTCACACTTGCACCTGGTGCGAAACAGGCTCCTCCTTTGCTCAGGTTCATTCTCACCACTCAACAGGACTCTTCTGTTAATCAACGTTTCTCCTCTTTCAGCATCTTCAGAATTTGATGATCTGGCATCTTCATCTACATGTGCAACTCTGGCCTGGCCTTCATTTCTCCTGTCTGTTCTTCCTTGGCACTAAGAACATTCAAATGCCCTATGACCTTCTTCTCCACAGTGAAAACATGTTCCACGGAAGCCACCTCTTCCAGATCCTTGTCCTCTTCCTCTTCCTCTCTGATCTCTATTATTCTGATCCTGGAAATGATTGGAATTATTTCCTCACTGATTCTGACTGCTACTGACCTCATCCTTCTTTTTTGGATCTTCATTTCGGCCACCATATGACCGTCCACCAGATCGTCCACCACGACCTCTTCCATTTTGTCTGCTCTCAAACTTCTTGTTCAACTTTTCCTCTACTTTTAGGGCAAACTAGTATGCCTCTTCAATACTGTTCATTCGAACCAGATTCAGCTCCTCCTGAATGCTTAGCCTTAACCCATTAAGGTATCAGGCAACTTTCTCCTTATCAGCTTCTGCATGGCCTGTTCTGATGAGAAGTCGGTAGAACTCCTCTGTATACTCCTGAACAAATCTTCCTACTTGCTTCAAACTCTGCATTTTCTTTAGTAGATCAAGCTCATAATCAATAGGAATGAACTGTTGCTTCAATTTATCCACCATCCGATCCCATCTTGTGATTTTATCTTTCCCTCTTCTATTTCGCTCTAATTGAATTTCTTGCCACCAGATCTTCGCATGACCTTTCAGTCTGGCCTTTGCAAATTTGACCCTATCAGGATCCTCAACATCTTCATACTCAAAATATTCCTCGCATTCATTAATCTAGTCGATCAATTCCTCTGGGTTAAGATTTCCAAAAAATGTAGGAACCTCAATCTTAGGTCTTTTCCCAATCTTGGAAATCGCTCAAAAAAGTCTTTCTTCCTCCTGGTTCACAATTTCAGCTTCTCCTTCTTGATATTCTTCTTCGGCTTCATCCTCACTTTCATCTCTGACATTAAGATTCATTCCTCTATGAATCTCTTCTTGTAATGCTCGCACTTGTCTCTGCAGCTCTCTAACCTCAGGTGTTACAACACCAGCTCTTCCACCACGTTCCCTTCGTGGAGGCATTTTCGCAATGTGCGCTGAAACCCTAGCCACGGTCCTGGTGCAAACTGCCTCACAGTCGGTGATCTGTTTATACACTCAAGAAAACCTGGCTCTGATACCACCTAATGAAGGGCTGATGAAGGGTGCTCCCCTTAATGCCACAAACACATAACAGAAATAGAGAAACAACAATAATATGCAAGAACAGAAAATTGGCTTCTTATTATCTCCACAAATGTGGAATTACAAACTTTCAGAATTACAATATGCAAAGCCACATGGGCATTCCCTTACAATATTCTTTAGGACAAAGCCTCGAATCAATACCCAGAACTATTCTGAACTGCCTAAGACAATAATACAATCTTCCTTATATAGGCAATTTTCCACCGCCTGGAAGGTTCCAAAATTTTAGCCAATAAGGCCAACCAAACTTAGAATTATTTTATTTCACATTTTATTACATCATAGTCGGCTCAAGATAACCTTTGAAACCCGAACAAAAATTTTGAAGAAAATTATTTTTCACCATTTCAGGTGGCCCAACTTCCGAAGACCATAAGTCATCACCAGTTGACCCGATCGGCTATTATAACCCCATTTCAGAAATGCCACGAAGTGCTCTACAAGATTGACTAGTGCAAGCGCCCATCACTCAAATTTTTGACCTCATCCGGGGCCTCTAAAGCCTTCAAAACTGAGTTCAAAGTTTCTGTACCCTACTGCCAATACCGAAAATCTTCAATATCTTCCAATATACACTTGATCTGGCAATGAAACTTTACTGGCAGACTGATATGACCAAAATGAACCTCCAAGAAAGAAATGAAATCATTCTGAGCACATACAAAAATTACCAAAAATAGTAACTTTCCATAAATAGCAGCTCTGCACAAAATGGCCCTTATTGAATACAAAAACATAAATATTTTTGGGTGATGCAAGATTGCTCTTACACCCAGGATGCTCCTGCATCAGGTCTTCTCTGTTTCTTATCAATTTTCTCCTTTTCTTTGGTGCATCTACTACAGCCTTGGGTCCCTTCTTTACATAAGTCTTTGTCAGTGTAACAACCTTTCATTTTTCTACCTTCACAACTCCCTTCTTCTATGGTGGTGAAGCTGGAATTGATGACCTTGTGCATGCACCTATTTGCACTGGAAACTACCTCTTCTTTCAAAATCAAGTGGGAGAAACTGGTATTGGTTCTTGTTCTTCTTTAGACTCAATTTCTTCACTATTATATGGTTTGGCAGCCAACATCAACTAACCTTTAGTTGTAGTTTCAACCGATGACTCCTTAGATGAGTTAGATTCATTCCCAAACTTATCAAATAAAAAATTCTTCATTTTGTTTTCTTTTGTTGTCATTTTACTGATGACCAAACCTATTTTAATTCTAGACTTAGCTTCTTCAAAGGTTCCAAACCATTCGGCCTTTGTGTCCTTCGGTAATGCTAGCAATGCTTTAATAGACTTCAAACCAAAATCGTGATCCATTTCATAGCCTATAGGTGCTAGCCATTTTATTCTTGACTCAACTTATTTAATTATAGTGTGGTTAGTGTTCACTAAGAAATAAATGTCCATCTCATATTTTTCGACCAATGTACTCGGAATTCTACTTCTAAAATTCATCTTTACTTTAAAATCCTGAAAATAACTATTTAAAACATTTTCAACATTATCTCCCAGACCTTTCATAATATCAAAAATTTGTGAAGTGATCGGTGTGTCATCTATCCAACCTTACAGGTATTGGACTTTTGTGTCCTGATTGTTTTCATGTTTTCTTCAACCTATCTCAATAGTAGCTTGGCAAGGTCTATCTGATGACCCTTCTTTATCAATTTGTGAGCCATGTTGACTATGCTACACAGTACACTATTTTCTCTACTTGTCTGAAATATCTTGTACCCAATTACATGCACTACAAACTTAACTTTGGGATCCACAATTGTTGAAATTTTTAGTGCTCTACCATCCCATGTTGTGCCAATATTTTTCTCAATCTCATCTCATGAAGAGCTTTTGAACACTTTGGCTTTATCGGTAGTAGGGTAACTAGTAACCCTGCTAATCATTATTTTTGTAACCTTATTTGGTCTATCTAGCTAGAATGTGCCATCATGATAGCGGCTCAACACAACCCTAATCCATTCCTTCTTAAAATTCTTCAAGAAATTTAGGGCATTGGTAAGACCAAGTGTTTCAACAATTTTGTGCTCTGGTTTTAGTTCTATCTTCTCATAAAAAGTGCCTAATATGCAACATACATATTGAAATCACCTATTTCCCTAATTTTATAGTGTATGTATGATTGTATATCTTCTTTTAACAAAACCCTGGGTGGGATGCTTGAAAAAGTGCCCACTCAATCCATTTTCAATGCTACTTCAGGGTGTAACTTATACGGTGGTTCCTTGTAGCTTGCTGGCACTATTAAATAAACTTCTTCTTCCACAACCTTAGAAGAACTCGTAGTAGATTCCATTTCAACAAACTAGGTTTTCTGATAAGTATGATAAATATGCTCGGTAGGGTTTCAACTTACTCAGAATATATCAAAGAGTGTTCTCGGTTCGATCGGCAACTGCTTGAATTTTCTTGAAAGATTCTTGCTCAAACTTGCTCTGTGAAATTTTAGCTATCCAAAATCGTAATGTGAAAAATAAACTCTGTCTTTTGTGTATTTATAGAATTTTTGATATTCCCACTCAAAACTTTATGTAATAAATGCTTGACCTACTTTTCAATTCATGACAACTGTCAGCTCGGTGACAAATACAAAATTTCATATACTCGGTTAACACAAGACTTCTTTTCTTGGTTGATACTATTATTCGGTTAACCTTGAATAGTGATTATCGATGGGTAACCAATGCTTGGTCTAACTTTTACCGACTATGTAACTTTGTTAGCTCAAAACATATAAACCATAATGCATCTTTATTCATATAGATTTTGTACGTGCACAACATATATAAGGAACTATATGTAAAATGTGATCATTTTGAAATGTCAGCCCCATACATACCTATATCATTTTAGGTGGAAGTACTGATGTCACCCAATCCAGTGGATGAGGTTTCACCGATAGCATTACTTGAATCATCATTCTCATTAGATGCCTTTCTCCACATAGTGTTCCTGATTCTCATGATATCTCCCATAGTGTTTCCACTCTCAACTACATGATTTTCTTCTGGTGCTCGGTCTTTGCAGTCCTTGCTTAGATGACCAACCTTATGACAATGCAAACATGCCATTCCAGTGCTTTTCCAGCTTCTTGATTATCCAGCCCATCTTTTCCTGTTACAATTTTCTACAATGTGACCTTATCTACTACATGCAATACAATTAGTCCATGTGTTGTAATCCCAAACATAAGAGTTACCTTGTCTCTTCGATTGATAAGGCTTGCGTTGTGTCTTCTACTTTGGCATCCATACTTCATTTTTTCCTTACATTCTCGTGCAGTGTGTCCATGTTCATTGCAAGTGTAACATAATTTCTCCATAGTAGAATTGTTAGCATTCTTGCTCAATTTAGCTCTACACTCATAAGCTTGGTGTCCAAATTTTCCACAGTAATAGAAATAACCATTAAACTTAGGAGTGACTAGGGGTTTACCTTATGCTTTGCTTCTACACACATTAGAAGTATGTCCCATTTTGCCAGAGTGATAACATGTCAACACTTTAGGTCTTTGATTTTGATTGTTGTTGACTTGTTCAACTTGTTTTGATGATTCTCCTTCGCTGATATAGCCTATTCAAGCTCCGCTTCCAAATCTTTGTTGATTAATTAGAAAATCATCAATCCTTTTAGAACTATCCTCAGCCAATTTCTTCATTTCATGATGTTTTTGTTGTGTCTTTATTTAATTTCTCAGTTTTTCATTCTCTTCTTTGAGAACTCCTATATCTTCAAGTTTTCTTAACAATTCTCCATTAACTTGGTTGACCTCCCAATTCACAATCACCATCTGATTTGATATTTCAAAATGGTGCTCGGTGAGTCTATGAATCTCACTTTCTTTTGCTTGAAGTTGTTTAGTTATTAGTCTTCGGTCTTCCATAGCTAGACTCCTTTCCTACTTAGCCTATCTAGCATTGTTCATTACTTCTACCATTCTTACCATAAGTGATTCCTGGCTGATTTGTAGTGCTTTCACTTGTTCGGTTAACTGAAGATTCTTTTCAAACAAATCAAAGACTATACTTTCAGATCCATCACAAATACTTCCTGAACTAGATCCAATGTGATCAAATATATCATCAATTGCTTCTTCATGGTAACCAATCTCATTTTTAAAAATAGCTAGGTTCTTCCTTTCAACCAATAATTTCTTCAGTCCATCTTTTGCTTTCTTATATTGCTCAATAAACATCTAAATTTGAATCTTTTGATTCTCTATAGTTTTATTTAACTTATACCTCGCCATGACTAGATCTTTACCCTTCAATGGTTAAACTATCCAATAAGAGAACTGAGCTCTGATACCAATTGTTGGATTAGGAGAGATAGCATACTAAGAGGGGAGCGGTGAATTAGTGACCACAAAAACTTTCACTTATAAACCTTTTAAATCTAAAACTATAAACAATAGTAACCTTGCATAATAACTTGTATCAAATGCATGTATCATTCATCTAATCAACTTGTAAAAGTAAATAGCATCAAATCAACAATATAACTATCCCATAACATAAGTATTTTGGTAATGCATAAACCCTTGTTAGAAACTAAAAACTGCGGTGGGGATGACACCAAAAAATTCTTCACTACTCTAGATAGAAAAGGTTTTCCTATTAGGGCTACATGTTTTGATCACTTCTAGTGATCTTACCCTGTTAGGAGTAACATATTAGATCAGCTAGATCTACCTAGTGATAGGATATTAGCAACACTACTTGAGTGTGCACTCGGTTAAGAGATTTACAAAAAGACTGTCGAGTTTACTCTATTAGAAGATTTTACCAAAACTTTATTACAATGATTAGAAAGAAATAGGTAACTATCTACTAATGACAACTCAACTTGTCTGATACATATCAATAAAGTATTGAATATATATCACCTTATACTGTGTGAATCTCTACTCTGAACTGTTCGGTTAGCCTGCTCTGATTCTGCTCAATCTAATTTCCTCTGAATACTATTCTACTCTATCAACTGATAATCTTTAAGGTTGGCTAGTGCTTCTTCTCTCATATGTCAATTCACACCAAAATGATGTAAAATACAAATATATAGCATACTGCTTTATGTCGCTTATACAAAATTAGGTTTCAACAACTTAGAGAAAAACCCTAAGATCTACAGTGTACAAAAATAACCTAGATCAAACAATTACATAAAATCTTCCTCGCATTTAATGAATATCTCAATAATAAATTATCCTCTATTTTGGTAAGACATTTTTTGGTTCTGTTGTAACCGTTTGCATAGATAGACGTGCCATTTCTAATTCCTATGTAATTTCCTTTGATCTACGGTAAACACTATAAATACTACTTGGTAATTACACTGATGCTTGGTGTTTAATGTCTCTCGGTATTGGTGTCTGATGCTCGGTAAAATTGTCTAGTGCTTGGTATGAGGATTTTACCAACTAGCTTGTATTTCTTATAGTTACCGACTGGGTTACTATAAGTAACAGACCGATGTCTTTGACTTCCTTTAATACTAAAAAAAATCAATAATGATCAATAGAGATAACACTTATATCCCCCAATTTTCATCCATCTCTCATACATATCTTATTCATATATCACTTCCACAAAACACTCTATTTATATCTATTCTGTCATCCAGTCAGATCTCAAATACAATACAAAACATAATAATTACTCATGCAAATAATAAATATTGATTTGACAATCCTGTATTACCAAAGTGTCAGAAATATACAATATTTATCTAACTTAGCATGTTACCATTCAATCTAGCATTCCCTTGATCATCGTGACTATTTATATACCCTATTTAATTGTTCCTTTGTCTTTGCATACTTTCATATCAATGTAACTTACTGATATCAATACCAAACCATGTGTGACCCTAACTAAAGGTCATACATATCCAAAAATGTTTTCCTCTATGTTTGCAATACATCCTATAACATATACTATCTTCGCTGACCAAACCAATATTGTAGTACTCTGTAAATCCGATTTTGTACTTAGTCATTATCATAACTATGTCTCCAACACTAATACTTACTATATGTGATCACTATAACATATGTATTGTCATAAATGAAAAACCTCAAGTGATCCATTGTGCTCTCAAAACATCACTTGCCAACATTATTGACTGAGGAGATAAAAGTAGTATTGACTGAGTGTGAGTAATTTACATTTTTAGAAGGAATTGCGAATCCCAACCGACATAGTTGAATTCTTGGGATATGTAAAACATGTTGAAGTTATTAATGAATCATTTAAATAATTTAAGGTATGGTAAATTTGTTTCTTATGATTTCATAGAAAATTTTGGAGATGTATATAGAAGGTAAAGAAGGGGAATACAATGATGGAAGGATTCAATGAATCTGACCTAAACCTAAGATGTATGGAAGAGATTAAGTAGCAAAATATTAATCTACCTAATCAAAGAGGTCTAAGAATAACCTAATTGTGAGGTTATAGTATAGAGAAGAGGTTGATGTTATTGAATGATAAGTATAAGAAGAAGGCTAGAGGTGAAGATGTGAAAGAGCTGAACATAGTTGTGGTGATTGCTTGCAGAGATTTCCAAACAGATCAGAGATGGAGATGAAAATGAATGTCAGTCAGTAAATCAACATATGTGCAAAGTGGATCTATATTTGCAAAGTGAGTGGTATATTTTTCATACCAGAGCCTAATGTTACTTTGTAACCATTGTGTTAGTATAAATCCTTTAATCAAGGTTGACCTAACATTTATTTTGTATAAATCCTTCAGTCAAGGTAACATTATGATGGAATTTTCTTAATCTCTCTAACAAGGCCACTCTTAACAAGGTGATTAAATCCTTTAACCAAGTCACACCTAGTAGTGTGTATTGTAAACCTTTAACTAGATTGGATTCTCACAGAGCTCACGTTAGAAGGCTGAAAATCATTAGCATGTTACAAGTGGTTTTTCCCAAATTGGGTTTGTTGGCAATTTGGCTAATGTGGATGCATAGATGTTCTCATTATGGAAACATATGATCTCTATTGAGAGCACAAAATCTGGAATGCAAGTATGGCAAGTTGAAGAAAGAAATTGTCTAAGTATGGATACAGTGATCCTGACAGAGCAACCGATGAAGATTTAGTTGGCCACATCCACTGGAGAAATATTTTTTTTTGAGTAGTTAACTAAAGCTTCTATAGAGTATGAGGATACTCCATCTCAATTCACATAAAGTTTGGAGAAGTATAGACAAAGTTATTCAAAGTTTACCGAAGACAATTTTTGCAGACAGAACAGTTTTGGAGATAGTTTTAGCGAAAGAGTTAAGGGATTATTTTTGCTTGTCAAAATAATGAATTAACATTATGAAGGGATGACATCCTAGATGTTTACTCTTGGATAAATATTTTGGAAGCTGACCATGTAAATTTATTAGCTTTAATAACTCATATATTAGGCATACTTGAAATGTAATGAAAGATACAAGTGATGTGTAAAAAGAAAGAAAAGATAACTTGCGATAGTTGTATATTGTGATAGCAGAAAAGGCTATTGATGTGAAGTTGTAAGCAGTACCATATTATAGTCAGAAACATTTTGTATTACCTATTTGGGCAGTGAGCTTAGCTGATGATCAGGTTTTGTAATCTAACTCCTAATAGGGTTAAGGCTTCTAACAAGGCCTAAAGTCCTTTAACTAGGATAGATCTACTATATATTGTAAATTGACTCCTAACAGGGTCCAATATCCCTAACAGGATACTTTCGATTAGTGATCTTTGTGGGTACCATCCCCACCGGGGTTTTCCCTTGGCCAGGGTTTCCTCGAGAACATATGATGTGTTATGAGTTCTTTCTATTTACTGCTATGTTTGTTAATCATCTTGATAATCTTTGTATGCACTAAAGTAATCTATTATATCCATAAGTGGGCAAAAGAAAAATTTTATGAAATACTGATTCACCCCCCCACCCCCTCTCAAAATTTCCTATTTCTAACAGGGTTTCCATTATAAATCCTAGTGTTATACTTGTCTAAATGTTATTCTGATTTGGATGATGTTGAAAGTTTTATATTCTACAAGTTATTTACTTTAGGATAGTGGACTACAAGTTTTATTTCATTGGTATATTCTATAGAGATCGAGTTAAAAGATGATTAGATCTAAGATTTTTTAAGAGCTACAAAGTTGGATTGGTACATCTAGACCTTAGAATAACTGATTCACCCCCCTCTCAATTTTTCTAAAATCATTCTAACAATTGGTATTAGAGCTATTGGTGCTTGTAGGAAATATTTTAAAGGTACTTGAAGCTAATGATCAAAATATACAAAAATAAGGTACCAAAGTTGAACAAGGAGAACTTCCCTACATGATAGAGTTTGATGAAACTGCATCTAGCTGGTATTGGTGATTTAGAGAAATACTATGTGGGAAATGAGTATGTAATACCTGTTGCACCTTTGACTACCGAGGAGATGAAATAAAAATAATAACACAATCAGGTGATGTTGGAGATTGCATCTACCCTAAGCTATCCTAAATTTGAAGACATCAAGGACTGTACTAATGCAAAGAAAATTTGGGACACTCTAACAACTATCTATGGTGGGGAAATAAATATACTAAGAGACAAATCTAAAATCTTG
The DNA here is from genome assembly GCA_027943335.1 of Chamaecyparis obtusa. Lineage (NCBI taxonomy): Eukaryota > Viridiplantae > Streptophyta > Pinopsida > Cupressales > Cupressaceae > Chamaecyparis > Chamaecyparis obtusa. The sequence continues at coordinate 60,199 of BSBK01011264.1, read as the reverse complement.
AGAGGTAAGTTTGATGAAATGAAAATGCAAGTTGGTGAAAATATTGTTAAGTATTGTGGTATAATTAAGGAGGTAGTGAATGCTATTAGAGGAGCTAATGGAAACATTGTTGATGAGATTGTTATCAGTAAAGTATTGAGAACCTTGCTTCATATCAATGCCATCATAATTTTTACAATACAAGAATCAAGATGTAACCCTCGTAGTGTTCAAATTTTGGAAAGTCTTGTTGGCAAACTTACTACTTTTGAGTTGTCTAAATATGATAATTGCATTGCTCATAATATTGAATCTGCAATCAAGTCTCAAATGGTTCTTCATAAGCCTACAAAGGGAAAAGAAAGATGTGAGATTAGTGACAACAACATTAGAAAAAGTGGCAGTGACACTTCTAATGATGATCTAGATGATCTTGAGGCACTTATGGCTAGAAGACTAAAGAGAGGAAAAGGGAAATATAAAGGTAAACTACCTATTATCTATTTTTCATGTAACAAGTTGACCATATTGTAGCAAGATTCCCTAATAGGACTGACAAAGATGAGAAAAGAAAAAACAATTACAAAGAAAAGAGAAATGACAGAGATCACTGAAGGTACAGAGACAAGAAAGACAAAGGTAAGAAATCTTTCTATATTGCTAAAGATGATATGGAAAGTGAAACTAGTGAATCTGATGAGTGTGATATAGAATTATTTTATGTTGTTATGAAAGAAGATTCTAATGAAGATGAGAAAACTGCACTTATTTCATATGTTAGTAAAGGATATAAATGGATTATTAATACTGGTTGTTCATATCACATGAATGGTTATAAAAGTAAGTATGAAATCCTTAATCATTACAAAGTTAGAAGTGTTAATTTTGGTAATGATACACCATGTCCTATGAATGGAAAAGGTGTTCAAGATTTTCCAACAAGCCCGTGTTGACTGTATGTTTTCCATTGATGACAAGATATGGTAAGAAACATGTGTTGAAGTCTTATGTAGAGATCCTTGAGCATATGTTTCTTATAGAAGTTATTAGGATGATATCATAGATGCAGAGGTTGATTCTAAGTATAGACAGTTGTGATTTCTAATTGTGATTGAGAGGAAAAGAGAAGAAGATGTGAATGTACTGAGACAGTCAATCATCAGTTGAAGATCTATGTGAAGAAGAAGAAGAAGAAGAGAGTATATGCTATTCATTGGAACTGATCAAGACAATAGGTCTACCTTCTAGTTCACCAAGATCTACATATAGTGTGTATCTATTATGAAGAAGCTTGCAGCCTTCACCATTTGAGCAGTGTGCTCCCAAACAGTGTGTCCTCACCTTTAACAAGGTTAATTGTAAAAGTTCTGTAGGAGCACCTAGGCTAACCTCTTAGTCTTAAGATATTTTGTCTTGTAACTGACCTTTTCCAAGTCAGTGTGTGTTTATTTTGGACCTTAGTAGGTCTTGCAAAGTGTGTTACTAGGTGGATTGATAGTTACTATCTAATCCAACCTAGTCTAGTTAGGTTTCTTTAATGCTTAGTTTTGGCTTGAGTAGGCGAATGTGCCTTAATGTGTCCTAGAAATTGGAATAGTAGGAAAGATGCATTTTTAGGCTTAAATGATGTTATTTCTTCTAACTAAATGAGTTAGAGGTCCTAGAATATAGGTTTCCACATAAATGCAAAAGATGCCAAAAGTTGTCATGACAACATTTGCAACTTTGTGCAAATGTTCCATGCAACTCGGCCACATAGGATCCCCTCCATTATAGGAGTGGGAAATCAATTCAAAGGCCTAAAATGGTGTAATGAGAATCTTATGATACCTAATGGCTCATTTCTTTAGGTAGTATTGAATGTAAGAAAGTTTTTGAAATAGAAAGAAGCTCTGCAATTCTAGTTTTTAAGCAATAGCTGAGTATTTTAAGTGACAATATAGCTAGATGGATTGAAATGTTCAAAGTAGCAATAGATCTATGTTGATAGCATAGATACAAGAGTTTTTTATTCTTTGTACAAGTACTGTAGAGTTAATCTAGTAGTGTTTATAAATTTATTAGGATTTAAGGAGTCTACTGGTCCAGTCTAGAGTAGTTTGTGTTTTCATGGGTCCCCCATGAAATGTAACTAGAGGAATCTCCGAAGGGTGGATGAATGTTTTAGGGGAGCCTATGTACAATGTGTATATGTAGGTAGGAGCCCTAAAGAGTCAAGATACTATTTTTAAAGTCATGCCCTAGGTGAGACTAGTGTACCTAGTTAGAGGTTTGACAGTGAAAGATATGAGTGATTACATGCAGGGGAATGATGGGAAGTACAAAAAGAGCATGGTACCAGATATATTATAATCAATTTTATTTATTTTTTAGATATTAGGCACTGGCCAATCCATTTTCTTAGTTTTTGAACAAGAAATTAGTAAAGATATTAAAAATAGGCCTATTAGCCCTATTATCCCTATATTGTAGGAAGCCATTGTACGGTGGTCTTAGAACCATGAAACCTCTTGAATCTTTAGAGTCTTCCAAAAGGGTATCCTAATATCTAATTTTTTTTGTAGGCCATTTGGAATTTTTTGTCAAGAAGAAAGGAAATAACCCTACCGAGGGCTACAAGGAACCACTAGGCCTAATAGGTCTCCAAAAAGCTAGTCTTTGAACCCGATAGAAAAGAACTTTGAGATCTATCAAAATGAAATCAAATGGAAAAAATATGATTTTTTTCAAGAGGAATGGACCCCCTACAACCCTAATGTCATTTTTTGGTAAAGAAGCACATAGAGTCTTCTAGGTGATAGAAAGCATTGAGACAAAACTAAATGATTGATGTCCTTCAAGGCTAAACACAAGGAAGTTGACTCTTAGAATAAAGTTTGGGTAGTCTTAGGTTTGTAAAATTGAGAGTAGTAAGATCTTAGGAATAGGAAGGTATCCTAAGAAGATAGGACAAGAGAAGTCCTAAAGAGCTTGTGGGAGCACACCTTGAAGAACATCCATCAGATTGGTATTAGAGCTTAGTTGATTAGGCTCATGGTGAATTTTTCAACCTACTAAGTTAGTAGGAGATAACATAATGGTGACCAATGAAAAATTGGCCAAGAAGGTGGAAGATTAGGAAGAGAAAAATAAGTTTCTTAAGGAAATATTGGAGCAATTGGATCTAAAGGTAGAAGAAGTAGATGACAAGGCTGAGGAAGCCAAAGACAAAGTAGATGGGAAGAAAAATGAGATCCTTTTAGAAGATGAGGGTCCTTGAACCAGACCCAGTATTGGATGAAGAACCATTCTTGAAGGCATTGAAGGCCTTGAGTGGGAAAGAACTAGAAGGCATTCTAATATTCAATGGAAAGATGGAACTAGAGGCAGTCCTATATTGGATAGAAGGACTAGAAAACCACTTTGAATTTGATGGCATCATAGAGGCTTAAAAGGTAAGAGTGTCTAAGGGTAGATTGAGAGGCCGTAGACTCACTTGGTGGAAATTTTTCCAAGACGAGAGAGAGAAAGAATGCAAGAAGCCCATAGCTACATGGAAGGAAATGGTAGCTAAAATTAGAGATGCTTATGTGCTAGAGGATTATTAAATCCAATTACACAAGAAGAAACAAAGTCTTAGGAAAAAATACTTGGATGTGAACTCATATACTAAAGAGTTCCAAAGGCTAATCATGAGATCTCGAGTTGGAGAGGATGAGAAGGTAAAGGTAGAAAGATACCTTAATGGATGAGATGAGTCTCTTAACTATAAACACCATTCAAAAATGCCACTAGCTTGTTGTCAAGGTAGAGGAGAAGCTAAGGAAGAAACAAGACTCTAGCACTTCAAGAGGGAGAGGCAGAGGAAGAGACACTAGAGGACATAGAGTTGGATATGGTGGAAGGAGTTCTGAACCAAAGACTCAAGGAGAGGTCAAGTACACTAAGAAACAAGAAGGAGGCTCAAGTAGAGGTAGTAAAGGAAGGAACTCTAACACTAGAGGAATAAGTGTTGGTCAAGGTAGAGGCAATTAATTTTCCAACATTAAATTCTACCACTGTAATTAGATGGGACACCCTACCTATAGGTGTCCAGAGAAAGGCAGTGCTTCTACAAGGAATGAGAAAAGAGCGAACTTTGTTCATGAAGAAATAAGTGGAGGAGTCAAACCCCCTGAAGTACCTTTTGTTGGAAAGTTGACTAAACTATTGTATATGACTAGATTTAGTGTTTTCATTATGGCACCAAAGTCATATAGTGTTTTGGAGTCAGCGCACATTATCAAAACATCAAAATTTGGTTAAGTATAGAAGATTGGATAGTTAATAAAGCACCAGTAGATTAGAGAATCAAAAAATGTGTGTATGACTAAGTTATGATATGCACCCTTGAATTTAATCTTGTAAGTATGTATTCATGCTAAGTCTAAGAGTGCATTATTATATGAGTCAGTATGACAAAGATATAGACAGTTGAAGAGACACAACCAGTGAATGCCAGAACAAAACAGAGTGTGCAGCCGACTGGTAGTAAATTGATTAGCGATTATAATATTGTTTTGTAAAGGATATGTGCCTATTGTAATTAGGTTATTGTATTGTTTAGCTAATTCACTTGGAAGTGTTGTATGTAATCAGTTATAGGCTGACCTAGTTAATTGTTTTAGTAGCACATATAAAAATTAGATGCGCCTTTGTAATAAGTCATGAAAGATGAAATAGAGAAAAGATAAGCAGAGAAGAAGTATGTGAAGAGAATTTAGAATGTATTAAATATTTTTAAGAGGTCAAAGCATCAGTGCATCAAAGGAACTGATCAGAAAAGAAGTGTTACAACACCAGTTCATCCAGCAGATATAGTGTGTATCTGAGATCAGAAGGTTCTAGCCTTCACCACTTGAGTAGTGAGCTCTAGGATAGTGTGTCCCCACCCCTAATAGGGTTATTATAAAAGACTCCTAATAGGCTCCAACCCTTGACAAGGTCACTTTACTAAAAATCATTGTAAAGAATAACTCCTAATAGGGTTGCAAATCTTCTAAAAAGGATCACAAGATACTAGTGCAGTTATTAGTGGGTGTCAATTCCCACTAGGGTTTTTACCCATTTGGGTTTCCCCATAACAATATTGGTGTTATGTGTTGTGTTTATGTTTCTTATTTATGTTGATGTTCATTTCAGTACTTAAGCATTCAAGTTAAGTTTCAAGAGTTAAGAAAAGTAATAATATAGTGAACACTGATTCACCCCCCCCCCCCCCCCCCCTTCAGTGTTCCCATTACTAACAATTGGTATCAGAGCTTTGGTCCTCAATAAAGAAGTTTAACCACTTGAGGAGGTCATGGATAAGGGAGAAATGAAACATCTAAAAAAGAATCTTGAAGCTTAAATTGAAGACCTTGACAAATGTGAAAAAGAAATTGAAGAACTTAAAGGAAAAGTCAGTGATTCTCAAGCAGTCATCAAAAGACTAAAAAATGACTTGAAAGATTGCTCAAATAGTGATTTAGGGAAAATGGTCAAAAAGCTAAATGAAGAGAACACATCTTTGAAAGATCAAATTGAAGAGTTGGATGATAGGATAACTAACAATCAAAAGGTTTATGATGAACATATCAAAGAGAACCTTCAACTGAATGAAGAATTGAGGCAAGAAAACATGGAAATCTTGGAGCTAAGAAAAAACAAAGAAAATTTGGAATCTAAATTGAAAGAGGCAAAGAATCACATTGATAAATTACACACAAGAAAGGATCTGATAGAATCTCAGTTATATGCTCAAAAGCTTAAAGGAGATACTAGCATAATTGGATTCAATGAAGCACAAAATCAAATTGATGACATGTGAGAAAGAATGAAAGCACCATAAGACACCAAAGAAGCTAAGGAGACTTTAAATCAGACTAAAAACAATATTGAACCATCTAAGGATGAGTGCAAGCTAGTAGACCAAACTTTTTATGCATGTAACAAGCATGGACATATAGCAAGGAATTGTAAAGAGTTAAGACCTTTCAATGGTTACTATTATTCATGCAATAAATTTGGTCATAGAGATATGAATTTTAGAACAAGTTAGAAGAACAAGACTCAACATATTCAAAGAAATCAGAATGAAACAAATTTATTGTATGTTAGATATCTAATTATAATGGTCACTCAGATAGATAGTGTAAAATGGTAACCCATATCAATGCAATGAGGAATTTAAGGCCTCAAGTTATTTTTCACTCTTGTAACAAGGCTTGACACATCTCAACATTTTTTAGATCAATAACACAAAGTTAGGAAAGTCATAAAAATCTAGAAGAATCAATGTTGGATATCGAAGGAGAACTCAAGTTTGTGAAAACTTCATAAGATGCAAGCTTAATTTAGTCAGAGGGAAAGAAGGATAAGGTTGATGAACATGTATTAGATGCATCCATAATGGACGTACCCTCTACATCTGGATAAATGACGCTCTGGGTCATAGGGGGAGCTAATTTAGCTCTAAACCCCTACGCGACTACTATACTCATCCTTAGAGTAGGTGCCTTTGGATTTAACCTTTTGGAGATTATGTGATGATATGTGCAAGAGTGCACTACCTAATTGACTACAAAATGAAAGTTTGAAATTATTAGTCAAATTCTAGTTTATGTGGCAAGCATTAATGGTGGAATTTTCACTTTAAAGTACACAGAGACTTACAGATTACTCATTGCATTTGAATTAGAGTGAGTGGAGATCACATAAGCCATAGCAGTTGATTGTGAAGTATTGAAGCTTGATTCACTAGCGAAAAAGTGTTTTTGATTGGTTACAAAGCCCTTATCCATCACGACAATTCAAAAGTTCTTGGAAACCTAATTGAAGTGATAAATAAGTAAGTTATGGCTACACCTGTTGTGGTTGATGTTGCGGAGAGGAAAATATTTTTTTTCAAGAGGCATCCCTTTAAGTCTACCCTAGATGACATAGAAGGTGCATTCTCCAGAACCCCTATGGGTGTCATGCACATTGAAGACATCCATGCATTCATTTACTATAAGAAGGAACCAGTAGGACTTGATAGGATAAGAGCGCACATTGAAACTATGATGAAACTAGATAAAACCTTCCTATATGAGTTTGCACAATTAGAGAACCATCCTATTGTTGAGTGTGCTATGGCACATGAGTTCTAAAAATCTGAGAGGATCAAGATCTTGTTAAGAAGAATCCATGATGACCTATTTTGGATAGGTGAAGTCCCAGTAAGAATCATAGGAGATCTCATTTATGAGATGACAAGCCTTTCTAGGACAAGCGCCATTCTTCCAGAAGGTAAGGATGTAATAAAGCTATTTGAACAAGCATGTAATTCAAGAAGTGATAGGCATGGAATGAAAAATGAGCCTATATATGAGAAAGAAATCAAATTGATGTCTATTATATTAGGTTATAGGTTTTAGCACACCAATAGGGTGAATAGTGTGTTTGTGGCCAGTATTCTTGTAGCAATTAGAATTGTGAGAGAAAATGGAGAGTTCAATTTGTGTGAAATATTGCATGCACAATTGATTAACAAAATTAAGGCCATCAAACATGATAAGACCAAAATATTCAAGTTTGGGTCTTTAATAATTTACATGTACTTCCATATACTTGGAAAGGTTTCAGATTTATACCTAGACAAAGATATGCCTACAATGCCTCAAATATCCTTTAAGGCATCTATTGATAGTTCATTGGAGGATTACATGGAGCTAGAATTGAATACATTTAGGATTTAAATGTAGATGAGGTATAGAATACCAGAGATTATTGTGGAGAAATATAAGGAAAACATTTTTTTTATGGTAGAAACTGATATAACTTGTATGGAAGCAGTTGAGCGAAGAACAAACTAGATCCATCCACTTGGGTATGAAGTTGAGGAACCAATATTGGAAGCCTATGAACAAGTGCTACTATCGGTGCCTAAGGACCCTAATGAACCTAGATGGGGGACTTATGAAGAGAAGACAAGAGAGGTTGATGCAGTTCTTAATAGTGCAGCAACAAAGAGGAAAGCCTATAAGGTTACATCTGAGATACTTAGAATTCATGGTGTGATACAAGAAAAAATAGACAAAGAAAGGGAAGAGAATATTTCTTTGGAAATTGAGAGTGCATCCAAAGTGGAAGTTAAAACTGATGATGCTAAGATGAAGAAAATCAAGATTGAGGAAATTGATGATACAAAGGATAAATAGGGTAAAATAGATGTTATCCCTCCTATGCCCAAAGATACAATTGATCTAACATCACCTCATGAGTATAAGAAAATAGAAAAGAGGAAGAAGGAGTCTAGTACAAGCCACCCATCCTCGTGGGAAACCAGAAGTAAAAAAATAGTGAAGCACCTCCACATGTAGACTTCAGACCTAGTCTTCAAGTTTTAAGAACAAGGATTGTTGATGAATGTAGAATAGATCAGATAGGGAAGTTTTATGAGAAGTAAATTGAATTTGATAAATCAAAGATTCATAGCATGATCATAAAATATATGATTAAGTTCAAGAAGATATTCTTGGAACTTAAGACAGTCATTCCGAACAGTGTTTGGAACATCTTGGAATTCTTGAAGAAACAAGCTATTGAAGAAGATCAAAGAATAATGGAATAGATTCTAGATGAGAGCCTCCCTATAAGTTCCTTAGAAGAGAGAACATTGTTTTTAGATCCAATGAAGCCACACCTTAGAATAAATCTGAGAAAACTACACATTGTGGATAAGAACTTTGAGTTGGTAGCTAAAGAGACAGAGAAAGCCTTTGAGAAAGTTTTACTGGATAGGCACATGTATCCATCTACTATGCACATAACTCAAGTGTCCTATAAGAAATCCAAGGAGTCAAAAACCACAAATATACCAATGATAGGTCCCTAGGACTCAGTGCCTATAGTGGAAATACCTACAAAGACAAAAAAGTTTGCAGCCATGACAGAGACACAAAAAGATGACACTATCTTTATTGATAATGTAGAGAGAGCCATGGCGGCCATAGACAATGACTTGGATATGTTTGAGGAAGCCTTTGTGATAACACAAGAGGTTGAAACTCTATGTGGTGACAATTCACCCAAGAAACAAGAAGAAGTACTAATAGATGATCTAATAGGTAAAGAAGAAGAGATAGAAAAAGAAGAAGAAAAGGTAAAGGAGGAGAAAGGAGAAGAAGAGATAGAAGGAATTAAACCAAAAAATAAGCTATCCATTGAAATGAAAATCATAATAAAGAAATAATTAATGATAGCACTCATATCACTCCATTACCCTTAGCATCATTGTTGTCAAGTTTGACACTTGACACCACTAGTTTGGACTCTTGGGGAGAAGAAGACCTGATCAAGATTAGTGTCTTAGCTATGGAAAAGGAAAAAGAGAAATAGGTAATGAGGAACCCTTTTTTTGTTGAATTAGTCAACATATTTAATAGCCTATTACCTTTAGATAAGAAAGTGTCTAAGGCCCATACAGTTGATGATGTTAGCTTCATCCTTACAACCTTCAAGACTAACTTCTCTAGCTTGGAAGAATCTTCATCTCAAGTAGCAGAAGAGAAATACATGAAAAAGAGATTGAGTGAACTAGTTAGTAACTTTTCACTTGACCTAAGTTCATTAAAGGTTGGTCAAGCATCTTTGAAGGAGTTTTCTACAAAGAGAAGGAAGATCATTGTAGACTGTATGAATCAAGACAAGCTAATTGTTGATTACTACAAGAGGATCCAAGAGGCAGAAGCAATGATTGACAAAGTAAGGAAATCAGTAGAAGACCTCTCAATTGATGTGAACATGTGCAACAATGTATACTAGGGGAAAATAGACAAGATAGAAAAGGCTGACAAAGAGATATCTAAAATAAGGGCAAGGCAAACACAAGTTAGGAATGCTCTTGCGCCCTCTCTAGATATTTTAAATTAGAACATCAAGGAGATCGATGCCACTATGGTGACATATGATCAAGGGCCAAGTATAGACTTGGAGAAGATGGAGAAGCTACAATATTCCTTATGTTCCTATCTACAAATTGTTAATGCACTGATTGCATTTTGGAAACAAGAGATCTAGAACCTGCAGATAGCATATCTGGATGTCCTAACACTGTAAGTTCTTGTAGATACAATTTTGGAGCACCTTTGTCATTAATGTCAAAGGGGGAGTATTATATATAATATTGAGTCTTATATATATGTAAAGAACATGCATAGTAAAGAATATAAGGGAGATATAAGTGAGAGTATGTCAAAGAGTTTTTGTATAAGGGTATAGTTAGTAACCTTACCATATTCCTTTGTTACCATTAATGAAAAAGGGGGAGATTGTTGGAAAGTTGACTACACTATTGTATATGACTAGATTTAGTGTTTTCATTATGGAAAGTAAGTCATATAGTGTTTTGGAGTCAGCACACATTATCAAAAGATTGAAATTTGGTTAAGTATAGAAGACTGGATAGTTAACAGAGCACCAGTAGATTAGAGCATCAGTGCACGTGTATTACTGAGTTATGGTATGTGACCTTGAAGTTAAGCTTGTAAGTATGTATTCATGATAAGTCTAAGAGCACATGATTAGATGAGTCAGTATGAAAAAGATATAGATAGTTGAAGAGACACAGCCAATGAACACCAAAACAAAATAGAGTATGCAGCTGACTAGTAGTAAATTGATTACTGATTATAATATTGTTTTGTAAAGGATATGTGGCTATTGTAATTAGGTTATAGATATGTAAACATATTTTATTGTAAACACACTTGAGCCAATTCACTTGGAAGAATTGTATGTACTCGGTTATAGGCTCACCTAGTTAGTTGTTTTGGTAGCGCATATAAATATTTGACGTGCCTTTGTAATAAGTCATGAAACATGAAATAGAGAAAAGATAAGAAGAGTAGAAGTATGTGAAGAGTAGTTATAATGTATTGCAGCTTTGAAAGAGGTCAAAGCATCAAGGCATCAAAGGAATTGATCAGACAAGAAATGTCACAATACCAGTTCATCCAGCAAATATAGTGTGTATCTGAGATTAGAAGGTTGTACCCTTCACCACTTGAGCAGTGAGCTCTAGGATAGTGTGTCCCTACCCCTAACAACATTATTGTAAAAGACTCCTAATAGGGTCTAACCCTTGAAAAGGTCACTGTACTAAAAATTATTGTAAAGAACAACTCCTAACAGGGTTGCAAATCTTCTAATAAGGATCACAAGACACTAGTGTAGTTCTTAGTGGGTGTCAATTCCCACTGGGGTTTTTACCTATTTGGGTTTCCCCATAACCATATTGGTGTTATGTGTTGTGTTTATGTTTCTTGTTTATGTTGATGTTAATTTCAGTACTTAAGCATTCAAGTTAAGTTTCAAGAGTTAAGAAAAGTAATAATATAGTGAACACTGATTCAGGCCTCCCCCTCTTAGTGTTCCCATTCCTGACACCTTTGGATTCAGAGGGAGGAGAATACCTTATGATGAGAAGAACCTCGATTAAGAGGCCTATTTGTTGGTGTTCAAAATGGATGCTTATGCTCTTAGGCTGCCAATATACCCTCAAGTTGATTTTAAGATTGGTTAATTCCAAAATGTATAAGGATCTTAGGGTAACTGGACCAACTATAGGGACAAGACTGCCCTCTTCACTTTTGGCTCTGCAAAATGAAGGTAGGTGCACCTAACCCAATAAAAACTATACTTCACACACCAAAGACTAGGTCTAAACAAAAGATTTATAGAAAGAAAGTACTAAATGCTAACCCTACATTCATTGACTCTCCACTACTATACGGTGACAAAACTACACAACCAACTACTTAAATCTTAGAAAGGTTATTGATTTTAAGATTTTGGAATGTAATAACCTCAATCAATGTATGTTAAAAAGAGAGATACTCATTTAGGCCAATGCCTCATCCATTGGGCAAGAGTTCTTAGACACAAAGACACACAAAGTTGAGAATACTTGAGAATTCATAGCCATAAATACATTTATCCTAATCTTTACTGCTTACAAGACATCCTTACATAGACAAGAGAAAATTCATATCCCATCCAGAGCATAGTTTAATCTAATCCTAGATTAGAACTCAAGAATGAAAATACAAACATAAACAGACTATGTAATGAGCTAGAAAACTCAAAGCTTGCTTGACTTGACACAAAGGAGAGATAAGAGTCAAATATTTGTATTAAGTATGATGAATTCCTTTTGTATACACAATGAATCACAAGACACCTTGCTTACAAACTATAGCTTAGACCTGAAAATTTCTTCTTTCATTAATAAACACTGAGTCAAAAATTATTACAAACCTTAGGACCAGAAACTCGGGACTAAATTTTAACTTCTAAAACTAGAACCCCTATGAAATCAAAATTTCAACACTATATACCACTGGTTACCTTGGAATCCCAAACAGGTTAGGATGCAACAAGCTATGAATAACCAGGGTAAGGGTTAGGTTTTCCACCCACCAAAACAACTAGAAACAATAAAAAATTAAATGTAGGGGATGAAAACCAATCAGCCATGCCTGAGAAAGATTTGCACTTATGATAGATCTCTAGGAAAGTACTAAAAATCATGGAATTCCAAAATTTTCAACCCCTTTTGGCTACCTGCAACATGCCTTGAGCACAAAAAACATAGTACAAACCCCTGGAAATGATCATGGCACACCCTTGACCACACTGCAATGGCAAACAAATCATCTCTTACCAACTCCAGTCACTTCTGCATTGAATTTTAGCCCTTCTAGCAACAGGAAACCCTCTCAAAATTTGAATTCAAACTACAATGGTCATTTTTATAATGCCAGCAGTGAGTCAGCGGTCAATATTTGAATCTGAGCTATCTTTAAGTCATGACCATTTGATTAGTCCTTTTCATAGTCTTTATGTCTTTAACCCAACTGCTAGCCTTAGGGTTTACTCCTAGCGACTACACGACAATGCTTTTTCTTATTCGTGAGATAAAAAACCTTAACCCATCTTTAACTCTACGAACTGGAAAGTAAAGGAAAACATTTAACTTCGGTCCCTTATTCAACAAACTGGTGACTAAAGGCTAGCGCCTATTCATGGAATACTTCATGCCTTCACCACATTATTTAGCTACTACACGAACGCTTGTTCGCTATGTCACTAAACCTTTTAGAGAACTACCATCTTTCTTTGTGAATAAGTGAACCTTTTGAAATTTGTTGGACCGCCAAAACTTTGTCCAAACCACCAAAAGACTGAGGAAATTTTACTGGGCCCACATCAAGAAAATTGATGTTGTCCTATCTTCATAAAGACCTCCTAGATTCCATTAGATAATAAGAAAACTGTTAGATGAAGAATCTTACCCTATCTTGACAACCCTCTGATAGGATATGAAATCAACAGTCGGTGCAAGATCTTAAACCTCTGACACATCTCATAAGAACTTATGCCAACCATTGATTTACTAACAACATCAGGACCCTCTGATGCATTTGGAAACTAGGTCCCACTTACAAGCACCAAGTCATTACCTCGTGGACCAATCATAGAATGTCAACTATGCCTACATGTTAATTATGACCCACTGGGAACAATATACCACCTGGAAGATCAGACAGCGGGTGTAAGATCTAAAGGGATGAAAAGATTCTATGTGCTTATATGCCAACCATTGATCTGGAAACATCTAATTGAGATAATGGGCCCACTGTGCTTTATAGAATATCTCAATGAATGGGAGACTGCCACGTGAGCCAACCTAGTAGTGGACCCAGCTACATTGAAAGGTTGCATCATGGAAATGAATAAATTGCTATCGCAAGAGAGCAAGCCTCTGAAAAAACACTTGCACCTTCACGACAACTGTTGGATCAAGATGGTGTCAGATTCGGGCCAAGGAAAAATTAAGCCGAAACATAGGAAAAATTAAAGCATAGGACTTAGGAGAAATTAAAGCACTGCCGAGCTTGGGGAAATATTAAAGGGGTCTGACATCTAACCTTAGTCGCATGATTGCATAGCATGAAAAAGGTTCACATGATCATGCGACAAAGGGGTAATAAATAAGCACATGTGTTACAAGAAACTTAAGTGGCCTAAAAAAGTAACTTAAAAATAGAATAGGGCTAGTGCAATACAAAGGGTTTTTCCACACAATGGCTACATTTTTTAATTTTCTAAGCATAGGGTTTATGCCAGGGACCTAAAAATAACTGCAGAGACCAAAAGAAAAGGGCTAGAGGCATGAAAATTTTTCAAGGTACTAACAATGGCTCTGTCTAGGGATGTGTGGCTCTTGTAGGCATAGCAAGGATCTAGAATCACTGGTTAAAGGAGACCACCCCACTGGAAAAGGGCATAGAGACCTTAAAAACTAGCAACCAAACTAGGGAAACAAGAAGGGAAACACACAACTAGAAGGAAAAACTATACAGAGTTTACATTTTTACAAAAAACCTGCAGCATCCAACCTGAGTTAGTCTTTGCCTCTGTCAAAAATTTGGTTTTCATTTCTTTCTTCATGAAGCACACCAGATATTTTATTTTTAGTTATTTCACCAGGCGTGTCAACATTTCCAACTAGCCTGTCAGGCAGAACAAAGTAACTATCTTCATAGTGCATGTAAAATTTTTTGGCAGTCCCTTCATTTTTCTCACTATGAAGAAGAGACTCATCATACCTATGAATAGTACCATCAGATAAAAACCTATTATTTTCTATTGATTCATTTATGCTATCAATTGGAAACATAAAAAACTCATACTCTACCTACTGAAAGGCCTCATTCATATCCTAACCTTGCATTTCCATGGGTGCAACCAGCTAGAACTCAGATGAATAATCAAACTCATGTTCACAAATGTGATTATTACCAAATTTTGCAACTATTCCACAACCTTCTGATGAACAGGAAGCAACATCATCACTTAAAACTTTATCACAAATGGAAAAAGAAGAACATCCTGATTCAAATGAATCTAAAATCTCCACATGTCCCTCAAACAAAGGATTGAAAACTTCATGCAATACACCTTGTTGAATATCATGACAAAAAATGGGTTGATAATCATCAAACTCTTCATCATATAAAGCATTGGGGAACACTTTAAGTTCACTACCCATTTCAACCTCATGGAGACTTACATCATATGAAAAAATTCAAAACAACATGAAGATTCATTGTCATCATCACCTACCAAGCATGTAGTATCCATGATTATGCCCCTGTTATCCAAAAGAGACCCATCAGATAACACTTTGTTCAAATCTTCATGTTCTGCCTCACTGATATCATAATGAATTACCATTTCCTTATCTTCAAACTTTGAGGACAAATCACTCTCAACATCTTCACTGTCCAAAGAATGTTCACTTTCATCATTACTTTCTTCTTCCCATGTTGCATCTGACTCATATAAAGACACCACAACCTCACTATCTTCATCACTCCAATTATCAACACTTAAGGACATAACTCCAAGTGCATCATCAAGCCCAAGGCTATCATCACAAAGTATCCAATCTCTGATACATATATAATACTCTTCCCACAATGCATCTGACCAACTAGTTGACTCATGAAAACAAAGATCCAAGAATAAACCAATGAACTCAAATTCTGAAAACTCAACATCATCAGGAAGCTCATTATATACATCCCAAAATCTGTCATAGAAAAGAGATATGGATAGATCCTTTCTACATCCTACTTTCAATCTCATCAATGATATGCAATCCCTAAGGATGCCCTACTCAAGGAAAGCAAGTTCCTCCTCAAGCCTACCCATCAAACTTATTGCAATACTTCCATTAAATTTTGTAGAGATGCAACTAAAAACTTGAAGTATGAAAACCTCTACTCACACCTTATCCTTTTCTTAGTGCTTGATCACTTAATAAGGAAACATCTAGACCTGGAAAAGTACCTGAGAGTTTTGTAGCAGGAGACTTTGTTGACTGGAAGGCAGGGTAGATCTATAGCTCACCCTAAAGCTCCATCAGATTCTTCACTGTGTAGAGTCACCACCTCCTTGGAGAGGAAAGTAATGCACTTGTTCTTGTTTCTTCTTCCAATCAGCACAAAAGTCCACCAAGTAAACATGCATTGTTTATCAGAAGATGCACTTATCAAACAGAGAAATTAGAGCCACCACTCAACACTTAGTGAGAAGATTTTACAAATGTATTTTTTTATTTAACTCTTTGATCATTTAACTAGACTTTGGGACAATTCAGAAAAGCAAGGAATTGGACATCTTAAACTTGCTATCTTTTATTCTTTCCCCCGCAGAGTAACCAATTTATTGGTCGCTCGGATGGGTAAATCAATCTGGTCAACAAAAGATTTTGACTTTACAATGTAACCACAACCAGAGATCCTAACACATATAATTATTCATTATTGTTCTCCCCATTGGAGTCACCATCTTGTTGGTGTTCAAAATGGATGCTTATGCTCTTAGGCTACCAATATACCCTTAGGTTGATTTTAGGATTGGTTAATTCAAAAATGTATAAGGACCTTAGGGTAACTGGACCAACTATAGGGACAAGACTGCCCTCTTCACTTCTGGCTCTACAAAACCAAGGCGGGTGCACCTAACCCAGTAAAAACTATACTTCACACACCAAAGACTAGGTCTAAACAATGGATTTATAGGAAGAAAGTACTAAATGCTAACCCCACATTCATTGACTCTCCATTACTATACGGTGACAAAACCACACAACCAACTACTTAAAGCTTAGAAAGGTTATTGATTTTAAGATTTTGGAATGTAATAACCTCAATCAATGTATGTTGACAAGAGAGATACTCATTTAGGCTAGTGCCTCATCCATTGGGCAAGAGTTCTTAGACACAAAGACACACAAAGTTGAGAATACCTAAGAATTCATAGCCATAAATACATTTATCCTAATCTTTACTCCTTACAAGACATCCTTACATAGACAAGAGAAAACCCATATCCCATCTAGAGCATAGTTTAATCTAATCCTAGATTAGAACTCAAGAATGAAAATACATACATAAAAAGACTATGTAATGAACTACAAAACTCAAAGCTTACTTGACTTGACATAGAGGAGAGATAAGAGTCAAATATTTGTATTAAGTATGATGAATTCCTTCTGTATACACAATGAATCACAAGACACCTTGCTTGCAAACTATAGCTTAGACCTATAACTTTCTTCTTTCATTAACAAACACTGAGTCAGAAATTATTACAAATCCTAGGACCAAAAACTCGGGACTGAATTTTAACTTCTAAAATTGGAACCCCCACAAAATCAAAATTTCAACACTATATACAACTAGTTACCTTGGAATCCCAAACAGGTTAGGATGCAACAAGCTACGGATAACCAGGGTAAGGGTTAGGGTTTCCACCCACCAAAACAACTAGAAACAGTAAAAAATTAAATGCAGGGGATGAAAACCATTCGACCATGCCTGAGAAAGTTTTGCACTTATGATAGATCTCTAGGAAAGTATTGCAAATCATGGAATTCCAAATTTGACAACCCCTTTTGGCTACCTGCAACATGCCTCAAGCACAAAAAAGATAGTAAAAATCCTTGCAAATGATCATGGCACACCTTGGACCACACTACAATGGCAAACAAATCATCTCTTACCAACTCCAGTCACTTGTGCATTGAATTTTAGCTTCTGGTCGCAGGAAACCCTCTCAAAATTTGAATTCAAACTACAACGGTCATTTTTATAATGCTAGCAGTGAATCGGCGGTCAATATTTGAATCTGAGCTATCTTTAAGTCATGACTGTCTGATTAGTCCTTTTCTTGGTCTTTATGTGTTTAACCCAACTACTAGCCTTAGGGTTTACTCCTAGCTACTACGTGATAATGTTTTTTCTTATTCGCAAGATGAAAAGCCTTAACCCATCTTTAACTCCGTGACCTGGCGACTAAAGGAAAACATTTCACTTGGGTCCCTTATTCAGTGAACTGGCGACCTAAGGCTAGCACCTATTCATGGAATACTTCATGCCTTCGCCACATTATTTAGCTACTATGCGAACACTTGTTCGCTAAGTTGCTATACCTTTTAGAGAACTTCCATCTTTCTTCATGAACAAGCGAACCTTTTGGAATTTGTCAGACCACCAAAACTTTGTCCAAACCGCTAAAAGACCGAGGAAATTTTACTAGGCCCGCATCAAGAAAATCAACGGTTGTCTTATCTTTGCAAAGACCTCCCAGATTCCATCAGATCATAAGACAACTCTCGGATAAAGAATCTTACCCTATCCTGACAACCCTCTGACAGGATATGAAATCAATTGTCGGTGCAAGATCTTAAACCTCTGACACATCTCATAAGAACTTACACCAACCATTGATTATACTAACAACATCAGGACCCTCTGACACATCTAGAAACTAGGTCCCACTGACAAGCAGCAAGTCATTACCTCATGGACCAATCACAGAATGCCAACTATGCCTACGTGTTAATTAGGACCCACTAAGAACAATATACCACCTGGAAGATCAGACAGAGGGTGCAAGATCTGAAGGGCTGAAAAGATTCTATGCACTTATACGTGAACCGTCAATCTAGAAACATCTAATTGAGATAATGGGCCCGCTGTGCTTTATAGGATATCTCGATGAATGGGAGATTTCCACGTGAGCCAACCTGGTAGTGGACCTGCCTACATTGAAAGGTTGTGTCATGGAAATGAATCAATGGCTATCGCAAGAGCACAAGCCTCTGACAAACCCCTTGCACCTTCGTGACAACCATTGGATCAAGATGGTGTCAGAGCCGGGCCCAGGAAAAATTAAGCTGAAACATAGGAAAAATTAAAGCATAGGACTTAGGAGAAATTAAAGCACTACCGAGCTTGGGGAAATATTAAAGGAGTCCGACATCTAACCTTAGTCACATGATCACATAGCATGAAAAAGGTTCACGCGATCATGCGACAAAGGGGTAACAAATAAGCACATGCGTTAAAAGACTCTTAAGTGGCCTGAAAAAGTAACTTTAAAATAGAACAAGGCTAGGGCAATGCAAAGGGTTTTTCCAGACAACGGCTACATTTTTTAATTTTCAAAGCTTAGGGTTTATGCCAGGGACCTAAAAATAACTGTAGAGACTAGAAGAAAAGGGCTAGAGCCATGAAACTTTTTCAAGGTGCTAACACTGTTAATGAAGAACCTAGCCAGGGGAGGTCACTATTTAGAGTGAAATGTAAAATGATGGGTAAGGTGTGTAGATTCATCATAGACCTAGGGTCGAATGACAAGATAGTATCAGAGGAGGTAGTCAACAAGTTGAAAATAAAGAGGATACTCCACACCAGTCCTTACAAATTTTCTTGGTTGAATAAGGGTGAAGATGTTCTTGTTAATGAGCAAAACTGGGTTGAGTTTTGAATTGGGAGATATAAGGATAAATTTTTATGTGATGTCATGCCTATGGATGCATGTCACTTGCTCCTAGGAAGACCAAGACAATTTGACCGATAGGCCATGCATGATGGAGTGAAAACATCATACTCATTTAAGAAAGATAATGTGACATTTAAAATTCAGTCGCCACTAGAGGATGTAGAGGTGAAGTCATCATGTCCCAATGTCCTCATGGTGGGTGAGAAAGAATTCCTAGAAGTCCTTAAAGAAGGAGAAGGAGTTGGATTTGTACCGGTGTTAAGGCCAAAGGAGGTAAGTAGTGACAAGGGAGCCAAGAAGCCAGAGTTACCTAGGGAGATACAAAATATGTTGCAAACTTATGAAGGCATCGTCAGTGATGGACATCCATCAACATTAACCCCTAAAAGAGATGTGAGTCATAGGATAGACTTCATACTAGGAGATACCCTTCCCAATAAGGTAGCTTATAAGCTGAATCCTCAACAAAATGAGGAAATAGCCAGACAAATCCAAGAGCTCTTAAGCCAAGGTCTTATTAGGAAGAGCATTATTCCTTGTGTCATACCAACTATACTAGTACCTAAAAAGGGAGGAAATTGGAGACTATGTATTGATTAAAGAGAAATAAATAAGATAACCATTAGGTACAGGTTCCCTATCCCTAGGATAGAAGACCTAATGGACTATCTAAAAGAGGCTAAGTATTTTACTAAGATAGACCTAAAGAGTGGTTACCACCAAATTAGGATTCATGAGGGAGATGAGTTGAAGACAGACTTCAAAACCATTAAGGGTTTGTATGAGTGGCTTGTCATGCCATTTCAACTTTCTAATAACCCCCTCCATATTCAAGAGGCTCAGGAATGAAGTCCTCAAATACTACATTGGAAATATTGTGGTAGTATAATGATCTTGATGATATACTAATTTATAGCAAGACAAAGGATGAAAATCTCCAAGACCTAGAGATTGTTATCAAGAAGCTACATGATGAAAAGTTGATGATAAATTTGGAGAAATGTGAGTTCATGAAGCAAGAACTAGTGTATCTTGGGTTTGTGCTATCTCATGGAAATCTAAAAATGGACCCTAGAAAAGTGGAAGCCATCCTCAATTGGCCTACACTAAAGACAACAATAGAGGTAAGAATTTTTCATGGTATTGCCCAATATTATAGGAAATTTATCAAGCAATTCAGTGCTATTTGTGCTCCCATGTTGGAAACCATAAAAGGAGGCATGAAGACTAAGTTTGTATGGAATAAACAAGATGACCATAATTTTGAATTGTTGAAGAAAAATATTGCTACACAACCTATTTAGGTTTTTCCAAGCTTTGAAATGTTATTTATAGTTGAATGTGATGCAAGGAATGTGGCAATTGGAGCTATCTTAAGCCAAGAGGGAAGACCCATGGCTTTCCATTCAGAGAAGTGGAGTGAAGCTAAGAAGAAATATTCTTCTTATGACCTAGAGATGTATGCTTTAGTTTAGGGATTAAGAAAATGGAGGCATTACTTGCTTCCAAAGGAGTTCATAGTCTTTTCTGACAACCAAGCTTTAAGTTTCTTGAACTCTCATGAGAAACTTAGTCACAAGCATATGAAGTGATTTGAGTACCTGCAAGCATACACATTCAATATCAAACACAAGAAGGGATTGTAGAACAAGGTCGCAGATGCCTTGAGTAGAAGAACCCTTACTATCCAGGAGATACAATTAAAGAGCATGGGAATAGATCACTTCAATGATCTTTATGGTGATGATGAAGACTTTGCAGACATCTATAAGGTATGTCAAGAACATAAGAACCACTTCCATAGTAAGTATTTTGAATATACTTTGCAAATTAACCTCGTATTTAAAGGAAGTCAGCTATGTGTCCCTAGAGGGTCTATAAGGGAGAATTTGAGTCAGGAAAAACACAATGGTGCATTGAGTGGTCATTTTGGGGTCAGTAAGACACAAGAACTTGTTCAAAGATTTTACTTTTGGCCAAAGATGAATGTTGATATTAGGAGTTATGTTGAAAGTTGTATTGTTTTTCAAAAAGCCAAGGGAACATCTTCTAATGCTAGCCTATACCAACCACTTCCTATTCCAAATAGACCATGGGAATGCTTAAGCATGGATTTTGTGGTTGGATCACCTAAGCCAAGATAGGAAATGGATAGTGTCTATGTGGTAGTAGTTAGGTTCAGTAACATGGCTCATTTTGTGCCATGGAAGACAACCAACGATGCTAACCAAATAGCTTCTCTTTTCTTTAAAGAAGTAGTCATGATACATGGATTTCCCTTGAGTATTGTGTCAAACAGAGACACCAAGTTTACCAGCCATCTTTGGAAAACTCAATGGTAGAAGTTGGGCACCAATTTATCCTTTGCATCTACATACCATCTCAAACTGATGGTCAAATAGAGGTAGTAAATAGGAGTCTTGGTAGTCTCCTAAGATGCTTAACAAAAGAGTATGGCCAAATATGGGACCAACTCATAGGCCAAGATGAATATGCTTACAATGATACTATGAATAGGACCACAAGTAAGAGTCCTTTTGAAATTTTCTATGGCATACACCCTAGAGGAATTTATGAACTTAGATAATCAAAGGATGGAGTTAAAGGAAGTGGATATGCTGAGGACTTTTCCTATGCTATGAAAGAGGTTTATGATATAGTCAGGAAAAAACTGATTGACAACACTGAGAAAGTCAAAAGTAAGGTTGATGAAGGTAGAAGGGATGTCCAATTCAAGGTTGTGGATCTAGTGATGGTGCACCTCAACAATGCTAGATTACAGAAACAAATCCCCCGCAAGTTGTAGAAGAGAAGAATTGGACCCTGCACTATACTGGCTAAATATGGAGCAAATGCTTACAAGAGAGAGTTACCAGAGGACATTGGACTGTCACCTATCTTTAATATTGTAGACTTGGTTCCATACAAGGGACCAATCCCTAATCCTTATCAAAGTTTGACTAAAGTCATTCAAGATGTAGAAGAACTTCATTTTCCATCTACACCAGAGAAGAATGAAGACTACATATTAGAATCCAAAATTTACAAGAAGATTAGAACCATGGATTATAAAGAACACTTAGTCAAATGGAAAGGACAATTATATATAGATGCAACATGGATCAAGGAGTCAAAGTTAAAAAATTTGGGCATTGATCTCAACTTACTCAATCCAAGGGTGGATTGAAAGCTTTCACTTGGGGAGGATGGTGCAGGAGCACCTAGGCTAACCTCTTAGTCTTAAGATATTTTGGCTTGTAAGTGACCTTTTCCAAGTCAATGTGTGTTTATTTTGGACCTTAGTAGGTCTTGAAAAGTGTGTTACTAGGTGGATTGATAGTTAGTGTCTAATCCAACCTAGTCTAGTTAGGTTGCTTTAATGCTTAGTTTTGGTTTGAGTAGGGGAATGGGCCTTAATGTGTCCTAGACCTTGGCATAGTAGCAAAGATTCCTTTTTAGGCTTAAATTATGTTAGTTCTTCAACTAAATGAGTTAGAGGCCCTAGAATATAGGTTTCCACATAAATGCAAAAGATGCCAAAAGTTGTCATGACAACAATTGCAACTTTGTACAAATGTGGCATGCAACTCAACCACATAGGATCCCCTCCATTCTAGGAGTGGGAAATAAATGACAAGGCCTAAAATTGTGGAATGAGTATCTTATGATACTTGATGGCTTGTTTCTCAAGGTAGTAGTGAATGTAAGAAAATTTTTGAAATAGAAAGAAGCACTACAATTCTAGTTTTTAAGCAATAGCCAAGTATTTTGAATGATAGTATAGCTAGATGGATTGAAATGTTTGAATTAGAAATAGATATATGTTGATAGGGTAGATACAATACTTTTTCATTCTTTGTGAAATTACTGTAGACTTAATTTAGTATCTTTTATAAATTGATTACAATTTAAGGAGTCTACTAGTCCAGTCTAGAGTAGTTTGTGTTTTCATGGCTCCCCCATGAAATATAACAAAGGGAATCTCCTAAGGGTGGATGAATGTTTTAGGGGAGCCTATTTATAGTGTGTAAATGTAGGTAGGAGTCTTGAATATTTGAGCTACTATTTTTAAAGTCATGCCCTAGGCGAGACTAGTGTACTCGATTATAGGTGTGACAGTGAAAGATATGAGTGATTACATGCAAGGGAATGATGGGAAGTATGGAAAAAGCATGGTTCTAGATAGATTATAATAAATTTCATTTATGTTTTAGAGATTGGACACTAGCCAATCCATTTTCTTAGTTTTTGAATAAGAAATCAGTGAAGACCTTAAAAATAGGCCTATTAGCCCTATTAGCCCTATATTGTAGGAAGCCACTGTACGGAGGCCTTAGAACCCTAAAACCTCCTGAATCTTCACATTATTCCAAAAGGGTATCCAAATATCTTTTTATTTGTAGGCCATTTGGAATTTTTTGTCAAGAAGAAAGGAAAGAACCCTGCCAAGGGCTACAAGGAACCACTGGGCCTAATAGGTCTCCAAAAAGCTAGTCTTTGAACCCGATAGAAAAGAACTTTGAGATGTATCAAAATTAAGTCAAATGGAAAAAAAAATGAATTTTTTCAAGAGGAATGGACCCCCTGCAATGCTAATGTCATTTTTTGGTAAACAAGCACTTAGAGTCTTCTAGGTGATAGAAAACATTGAGACAAAACTAAATGATTGATGTCCTTCAAGGCCAAACATAAGGAAGTTGACTCTTAGAATAGAGTTTGGGTAGTCTTAGGTTTGTAAAGTTGAGACTAGTAAGATCTTAGGAATAGGAAGGTATCCTAAGAAGATATGACAAGAGAAATCCTAAAGAGCTTGTGGGAGCACACCTTGAAGAACATCTATAAAAAATACTCCTAATAGGGTTTGACCCTTGACCAATTCACTTTACTTCATGCATTGTAAAGATCCACTCCTAAAAGGGTTTTAAGATCTTCTAACATGGATCATTATACTCTAGTGCAGTTT
The DNA here is from genome assembly GCA_027943335.1 of Chamaecyparis obtusa. NCBI lineage: Eukaryota > Viridiplantae > Streptophyta > Pinopsida > Cupressales > Cupressaceae > Chamaecyparis > Chamaecyparis obtusa. Next base: position 35,859 of record BSBK01011264.1, on the reverse strand, counting down.
ATAGTGGGTGCTAATTCCCACTGGGGTTTTTACTAATTTGGATTCCCCCATAACCAATATTGTGGTGTTGTGTTATGTGTTATCTCATTATGTATGTGCTTAATGTTATTCTATACTTAATTGGATAAATAATTGAATCTTGTAGATAACTGATTCACCCCCCCCCCCCCCCTTCTCAGTTATCTCTTGGGACTATTCCTACCAATTGGTATCATAGCCAAGTGTCTGAGAGAGAAACCTTAACAACTTGTGGTTGATCAGATGACATTCTTTAGAAAGGAAAGTCCTAAGTTTGATGGAGAGAATTGTCTAGACTAGAAGAACAAAATGACAACACATTTGCAGTGTAGTGGTTTTGAGATTTTTGAAGTAGCTAATTGGTGCGGGAGCACACCTAAGCTAACCTCCATCGCTTAGCTTTGTTGGCTTGTACTTGACTCTAGCCAAGTCAAGAAGTTAGATTAGTTGTTTTAAGCCCTTAGAAGGTCATTTTGCAAATGTAGGGTAAGTGAATTAGTCACTAGGACTAAGGTCACATAAATAGCCAATGTTAGTTGTTTTTTTCAATTTCTTAGTGCTAGGAGCTTAGTATGAGGTTAGAGCCTTAAATATGTTCTAAACACATTTATTTGTTGTAAAGATGCCAAAAGGTCATTAATGGCCTTAGATATTCGAAATGGTGGAGGCTAAGAGTCCTAAGAAATAGGATTAAGGCATATGTGCGAGTTGCGAAATGTTGTAAAGAAGTCCTGACAACATTTGCAATTATTGAAAATGTTTCATGAAACTTGGTTAGATTTGGATTCCCATAAGAATAGGAGTCGGGAATCAGCCAAAAGGCCCTAAAAACATGGATTTGGCATCTAATGCTATCTAAGACTCAAATCTCAAGTTAGTTCATGCATTGCAATAGTTTGAAGTTGGTGAATAAAGCTCTGCAATAGTATTCTTGTGAATATCTTGATATTTTATGTTGATAGTCAGGTGAAATGAATTGAGAGACAAAAGCTAATAGTTGATTAGTATTCTATAGATAGTTTGAAGACTTTTTATTTTGACAAGCAAGTTGATTTGAATAGGTTTTGGGAATCGGTTAAAGTAGGTTTTGTTTTAGAGTTTTACTGGTACTATTCTAACCAGTCCAAGCTTTCATGGCTCCCCCATGAAATCTAGCCATGGGAAACAACTCATGATGGATGGATATGTTAGGGGGGTCACTAATGTATATAATTTTAGGATTAGGAGTTTGGGAAATGAGGAGAGCTATTTTTAATGCTGAGCCCTGGGTGAGCACACAATGCCTGATTAGAGGTCTAGAATATGAAGAAATAAAGATTTCATTGCAAGGTTGAAGGTACAGTATGACTCCAGGACTTTTTATGGTAGGTGTTCATCATAGCTAAATTTACTATGAATATTGAGATCATACCAATCACTGAGGTTTGGGTTTGAGTGAGATTTCTATTAGGATTTAGACTTTCCTAAAAACTAGGTTAATTAGCCCTATTTGTCCTTGTTTGTAGGAAGGAGGTGTACAGAGACTTCTAGATCCTAAAAGTTTCAGAATCATTAAGAAGAGCCAAAAGGGTATCCAAATCCCCAATTGGTTTTTCAAGTTGTTTGAGTAAAAGAAAGAGGAAAAGCCTCTGCAAAAGGCTACAAGGATTAGGCCTATTTTTAAGGTCTCCAATGGTGAACTGTTGAAGCCGATAGAAACATGATTCAAGAACCTTCCAAAATGGATCAATTTGATAAGATTGTGAAATTTTTCATGATGGAGAACACCCCTGCAATGAAGAATGGATTTTGTAAAGAATGGGCACTTAGATCTTTCTAGATGAGGGTGAAGAGTTATACTATCAAAGGGTCTTTGTCATTCAAGGTTAAGCACAAGCATTAAGAACTCTTAGGGAAGAGTTAGCATTGGTCTTAGTTAATCATCTAAGCCAATTAGTGTAATACCCCAAAATTGGCACCTATTAATTTCAATCCATTTTGGTGCATTTTCGTCAATCTTACATCTCCAAAGTCCTAGTTTCTTAGGCAATTTTCTCTCTCCTACCTGACTTAATTCGAATTGATGTCAATTGCAAAAACCCTAAATTGCATTAATCAAATATTAAAATTAATTCCTAAAGTCTTCGAATTTTATTAGCTAAATTACCCCTATGATAAATTAATTTAATTCTAAAGTCCTAAGTACTCGGAATTAAATTAAACCCACCCCATTTGGCTAGTATAGATGAAAAGGAATTAATAATTAATTGTTATTTGAATGGACACTCATTTTTGAATTAATAATTCATAATATTCAAAAGGTCACCCTGTGTGATGATTTCCATTCTTTTAATTAAGTAATTCTTGCATTTTTATCTCAAATGGGAATGAAGAGTTGGGAGTTTCAAATCAAGAACCCCTTCATTCTCTTCTTGGGCTTGTCTATTTAATGAACCTCATTTCTTCATTCAAGGAGGGAAATTTTGAGAGTAATTAAACTATAGTATTTTTGTGTCTCAATTTCATTAATTCAAAGCTTTATTGCATTTTAGTATAATTTTTATTGAGTTTAATATTGCATATCCATTATATTTAGTTTTCTTATTTGCTCATAGTTTAATCTAATTCTATTTCAAGTTCTTTAGAATAATCTGCACTTCATATGTTCTTTCCGAGCTATCTAGATTAATATCATATTTCTTTCAAAGCATCTTAGATTAAATTGCACTCATTCTAGTTTAAATTTTAGTTTTTGCTTATCATTCTAGCTTTTGAAAATCCTCCATTGTAGAACTAGTCTAATGGTTGTTGGCTCTCATTTTGAGAGTAATTAAACACCTCGTCTACATAGGAGGCAACAGGTCACTTCATGATCGATTGTAGATTGATTAATTTATACTCTCTCTTGTAATTTAATCATGTGAGTAATGACCATGTTGCGTGTGTAGTTGGATTAGAGGTCCACATTCAACTATATACATTTTAGCGCCCACCGTGGGGTAGAAAGATCAATTTTTGGCCTCATTCTCATTTTTTTTCTGATAAGAAATTTAAGTTCTATCATGCATTTGTACTGTCTGTGTATATATTCTCATGCAATATTCTAGAGCATGTTGCACAAAGTTTCGCTCCCTGTAGCACTCTCTCGCATGAGCTAATGTATCCTCACACAGCTCCCTGTACTTTCTCATGCGCTATGGAGTACTTCCTCATGCGAGATTTGGATACAGTGTTTTAAAATTTTTAGTTTCTGTCTTTCCTATTTTAGATTTCTGATAGTTTCCTATTTGCTGTTGTTTAATCTTTCTCTATTATTTTTCACAGCATAATAGTCTTTTGTAGGATGTTTGACCAAGAACATAAAACATGCTAATGGTTTGATTGCAGGATGATAGTCGAAGACTTGCTAAATGTTTTGTTTGTTTCTTTTGTTCATTCACATAGTCTAAATAGGGCTCCGTTAAAATTTCTTGAGGATTTTGATAGTGAGTAGGGAATTTGGCTCTTCATTACATGGAGGTGATGACCATTAATGAACCCAAAATCCTAATGATCTTACTAATATGAAAAATTCTTGGGGAAGTGGAGAAAGGTAGTGAATCTTTACGCTTCTACTCTCCAGGGGATTACGCTCTTCTTTCGTTGAGAGAAACAAAAACCCAAAAGCTTGTAGATGTGGTGGAGTGAAGCTAACTCGGCGATGAATCTTCTTGATGTGTTTGGGTGAAGTGATGAGGTAGAGAAGTATGCTCTTCTCTCTTTGAGAGAAACAAAAAATCAAACCCTCGGATCTAAGCCAAGTTGTGTCACCTTTAGAGGGCCTGTCAAAAGTTGAACCTCTAGTAATGACCCAAGTGAGTACACCCCTATCACTGGTGATTCCACCTCACTCTAATAAGGAATATTTTGTTAAGTCTAAAGACTCCAAAACCATGTTAGCTTCCTTCTCAAGACTTTGACTATCATCTTGAGAGGGCTCTGTCTATTATATTGAGCGGCACTGCTCCTAGCCCTACTTGTAGGGGTGTATGACTTTTAGGTGTTGGTGTGGCTATGAGGTCTCAACCCTATATCAGGGGAACCGAAGGTTAGCATCAATGGAAGCCTATTGAAAACTTTCCTTAGCTAGTGGCCTACCCGGTTCACCTCTTAAAGGAGTCATAATCTTTGCACAGGGAGGGGGAATAATCTCTCTCATAGATTTCCATCATAGGCATACACCTAGATGCTTGAAGGTGGTTACAACATTGGCCCCTGCTACAAGGGTAACCTTTGAACATACACTATTGAGTCCTTGGAAACACTAAACTGGGCACCCTCTATGGGGTGACATGGCTGTGTGAGGTGCACGTATGCGCATAAGCAATGGGACAAAGGTATTGTCTTCTCACCATTTTTTTTGTAGGACTAAGCTATGTGTTCCTTATAGAGTCTTAAACATTGTCCAACCATTATCAAACAAAGACTTCCTTGATGCTATCAAGTTGCTTTGTCCTTGATAGGTCTGTTAATGACTACTTCTTGTATCACAACTACTTGATTTGAACCTTTATGTCTTTAAACGAATGCTTAAAATCCAAAAATGAGATTGTTGATTAAACTGTTCTTCAAACCTATCAGGAAACTGGATTTTATGTCAAACATCAATTCAGGCTATACCTCAAAATTCAACTTTAACCGAGAAAATTATGTCAGATTGTCAGATTTTGCACTTTTCCCATGTGAAGTTTCACTCTTCAGAGCACTTTCCCATGTGAGACTTTGTTATCTCACACAAAGGTTGGTTTTCTCTAGTGCGGCTTGGTACTCTCTCGTGCAAGATTGTAGCCTAGTTTTCAAAATAGAGACCTATTTGTCATTGACTATTTGACTTTTTATCTGATCTGCTTTTGGTTTGAGGTCTAATATCTTCTTTCCTATCATTCACTATCAGAAACTGGTTGTTTTGAGTTAGGAATTGATTGATCTTTGCTTTGACTCATGTTGTCTCTCATTGGTTTACCTTATCTCTTTATGCCTTTTGTATCTCATGCTGTGATAGTCTTATCTCAACTGTTCTAGCCCCATCTTTTGATGATTCGTTCCAAGTCCATGTCGCATCTTGGCTATTCTAGCCTTTATCTCCATTGCATTATTCTTTGAGACCAAGTCTAGCATTATCCTGAGTCTTCTCTCATTTCATTTCATCTATGACTACCACAACTAGAAGTGGCAAGAATTATCCCATTTAGAATACTGATCAAGGTCGAAGTGAACCTCCTAATCAAGAAATAGATCATCTTGAATCTATTGTGAAATCTAAACTTTGTGAGATATCCTTGATTTCCTCATTGAATACTTCGAAAGATAGTCCATCTCAACCATCACCTCTGGTGTTTCAAGAGTGTTTTAATCCATTGTTTGAAGTGCAACCTGGTTTCTCATTTCAAGAGAAAGACAACTCATTCTTCCAAGAGAACTCATTGTTTCACAACATTGAAAGACCTCTTCCTTGGACTAATCCTATTATCATACCTATTGATCCTCCTGAGGATAGTTCTATCATTGAACCTAGTGATACTATTGATGATATCTTCTAACCTAAATTTGTTAAATCATTTGATCTTTTTCATTCACCAAAGGTTACCATGGCCATGCCCTTTTGGCACTAGACATATCATTTCACTAAGATATCATCTACTACACAAGCCTACAACATGATGGGAGATGCATCTGACTTTCAACCAAGCAAGTATAGTCAAACCTTTGATCAATCTCACAACAATCAATATCATGGTCAATCCTCTAATGACCCACATCATGCTCAACCTCAGAATGAGAAACCTCATGGTCAATCTCAACATGACCAAAATTAGTCCCACAATGATGATCAATCTTGAAGTAAACCTCAAGGTGATCGACAACCCACCTATTTCTATCGTCCTCCTCCGTTCAATCAAAACCAAGATGATCAACAACAAGATTAGATTTTGAGTATTTATGAGATTCTTGGAAATGAAAATGAAGTGATAAATCAATAGGATATAGATGCTACCAAAGCTAATAAGGGTCTTATTAAAAAGATGGATATCCTTCTCCTAGAGGAGAAAGAAAAGTAATTCCTTGAGCTAACTAAACAAGGGGCCAAGTTACCCTGAGACTATCAATTCGAAACACTCATAGCTAAGGAAGAAGAAACTGAGACTACAAAGTTGCAAAAAATGGTCTGAGAAATGCAAGATCAGATTACTCAACTTGCAAGGAATAAAGACAAACCCACTCAACAATTTAATATGGAAAGTATTTGTCCTTTCCCTTTTGACAAAAGTCTTCATACGCCACATTTTCCTAGAGGTGTAGAACTCCCTAAACATGAAAAATACCTGGGTGCAACTGATCCCCAAGATCACTTAAGGGAGTTTGGCACATTTTCTATGGAATTTATGCACAATCAAACCTATCTTATGCTCTTGTTTCCTTGTAGTTTGGGCAGACCAGCCATGGAGTGGTTCTCTATATTGCCTATTGGTATTAAAAATTTTGACGAAATGGCTAATCTTTTTCTCGAGCACTACTCGCATAATATTCAGCATCCGATCAACATCCAGGATCTTTGTAACTTAAAACAGTGACAAGGAGAATCTTTCCTAATATTTCTCCAAAGGTGGAGACAATTATGTACAAAATGTCCTCACAAGCTACCAGAGTTTGAGAGACTCAACATTTTCTTGGACAATCTTGTCCTAGACTTTGAATACCAAGTGCAATCATAGGGTCCTCTTACTTTTGATAGTATGATCAAACAAGCAGTGTGAATAGAGGCCTTTATGATCAAGAAGGGAGAATTAACTTTGAATAAGGACAATAAACAAGGATTCTCCATAAATAAGGATAAAGGAAAGACTGCCAATAAGAATAGAGATGTAGTAAATGATGGAGTGGTGGATAATGATACTGTGAAGCCTTCAAAGCCTACTTTTAATCTTACTTCTAGTATAAAAGTGGCTAAGGCTGTTGAAAAGACCACAATGGATAAGCAACAAACTTCAAGATTTTCTAGGAACAAACCTTGGGCCTCTCAACCCAAGCATGATTTCACCTCTTTGGGAGAGCCTCTTGATGTGGTCCTTAAAACTCTTATAGAAAATCAGGTTCTTACTCCTTTGGAGAAGTGTACTTATGACCCACAACCATGACCTTGTTGGTGGAATGATAATGGTTACTATGACTATCACTAGAACATTGTTCATAAGACTTCTACTTGTCTCCAACTGAAGCATAAAGTTCAAGATCTCATTGAAAATGGTGACATCCTTGTGGAGAACCATAATAAGAATTTAGACCATCAAGCTTTTAAGGATCCCTTCCCTCCTCATGAGAAGGGTGAGTCTTCAAATGCCAAGAATACCAATGCTAAATTCAATTACATGTACACTAATAATGACAATGTTATTGGTATGATCGAACTTGTCGAGATAGAGTATTGTGACGTGATCACTTCTAAAGGGAGTGGTGATGCTCCCATATCTAAGACTCCTTTTATCTTGCATAGTTATGTGTCTCATTCCCTTTAATTTGAATAGACTCAAGACTATGCTAATGTTGTCACTCGATCATGAGGAAGAGTTGTTTTGAAAGGTCCTGATACTTCTACATCCATTCCAAAACAAACTATGGATAAGAGACCCGATACTTCCACATCTGCTTTGGATAAAATTGGAGATAAGACTATTGTTGGCCCCGCCAACAAGAACATGGAATCTATTCCTATAGCTAGCTCGGCTAGTTATAATAGCTTAGATCAAGTCCAGTGAACCAATGCTTAGATTACCATTTTTGAGTTGTTGAAGATCTTTCTTGCTCATAGAAAGATTTTGGATAAAGCCCTTGCCGAGGAAAACATTCCCAAGGATCTCGATCTCAACCGGTTCCAATCTATGGTGGGTCATTTGAATTTGCTTCACTATCTATCCTTCTTTGAAGAAGATGATCACTCTTTGAGTCACCCGCATAATGCTCCCTTGCATATAGAGGTCATGATAGGTCCTAAACATGTTCGTCGAGTGCTCATAGACAATGGTGTTGGTCTTAATATCTATTCTACTAAACTACTCACTCAGCTAGGTTATGATGAGAATTGTATAGCCCCTCACAAAAAGATTACCATCAAAGCTTATGATGAGGAAGAATGCAAGTCCCAAGGCTTAGTTGTGCTACCTATCCACGTAGGTCCTGTTGAGAGAGATGTTACTTTCCAAGTGTTCGATATTCCTCTTGCCTATAGTATCTTGTTGGGTAGGCCTTAGATTCATGAGATGGAGGCTATTCCCTCCTTGTACCATCAATGCATTAATTTTCTAGTCCATGGGGCAGAAGTCACTATGCCTGCTAATACCAATTTCTCTTGCAACACTCTTGTGCAATCTACAAATAGCTTTGTTCTAGCAAATAGAGAATCCACTAAGTTTTATGATGTTAAGCTGAAAGAAATGGAACAAACTTTGAGACTTAAGGATATAGGCATGGGAGAATACCGAATGGAGCCTGTGCTATCACTGGCTACTCTACCTCTATCTCCATGCTCTTATGGGAGACCTTCTGAGGACAAAAAACTTTCTAATGCTCCTCCTCAAATAGTTTATGATGGCACCTTTGTAAGGGCCTCTATGCCTTTAGAAGATGAGGATGAAGAGAGAGCTATCAGAGCATGGATCTATAAAGGAAAAGAGACAGCTAAAACAACCACCCCACCTCCAAATTTAGAGCAAGAACCATATAGTGAAGCCTTCAAGATCATGAAGCACTTTGGTTATAAGGGGAGTGGTCCTATAGGAAAAAATGATATTGGTTTACTAAAACCCATTGAAGCTATAGGCCACTGCATAAAAGATACTAGTGGCTTAGGCTTTAAAAAGACTCCCTTTCATTTCGGGACCAAGAAATTTTTGTCAGCTCCTGAGCCTGAACCTGAACATGAACAAGAAATTGAAGATGCCACTCTAGAAGTGAATCCAGAGGATAGCTCTGATGAAGATACATTTCCATATCCTATTCCTTTGGATCTTGTGGCACTCTTTACCAAACCTAATGAGCCTATAATACCTATTCATATGGTAGAGATGGATACTGATAATGATAATGATTCTAATAAAAATTATTTGGTGTACCAATTCACATATGAGGAATGGAAAGAAACACTAAATGATGATCCTATTTTTCAAGGTGAACAATATAGGCCACCACATTTTCAAAAGTATTTTGAACAAGAACAACATCAGCAAGTTATTAATGTCACAAGGGATAATAATGAGTCTGATGATGCTGCTAATGAAATTCCCACATCAAGTACTGACTCAAATGAATATGAGTTCAACTCTTTGTCTGATGCTACTTATGATGTAGACATAGATACTATTCATGTGTATGAAAGATTGCTTGAAGTAGGTGAAGGGTCTAGCACTAGGCCATCTGAATTAAATGCCACTAGTGTTAATGTGTCCTCTACTTCCAATGTAAGTTCTTATAGGGATTATACCGTGAACATAGTTGAACCAGTAACTACTTCCCTTTCACTCCATCATCTTGATCTGATAAACTAGAACTCCCCTTCCAAATCCAATGAAGTCCTAATGTTCCAGAATGATTATGATCTAGCATGTTACCTCCATGCTATTGAACCCATGGTGTCCTCCACTAGAGAAAGTAGTGTCAACATGACAGAGGCAAATATCAAGTAGTGTTAACGCTCCTTTGGATGAGATCACTCTAGGTCTTGACTTTCTCCTCAGCGCTTTTGAGGATTATATCATGAACGCAGTTGAACGAGTAACTACTTCCCTTTCACTCCATCATCTTGATCTGATAAACTAGAACTCCCTTTCCAAATCCAATGAAGTCCTAATGTTCTAGAATGATTATGATCTAGCATGTTACCTCCATGCTATTGAACCCATGATGTCCTCCACTAGAGAAAGTAGTGTCAACATGACAGAGGTGGATATCAAGTATCTTAGTCAAAAAATTAAAAGAAGAAAAAATAAATGCTCTGATGGTCAAAACCACTTTGTGGTAGTATTAAAGAAAAAAATAGTAAAAATAAAAGATGTATCTGAGGGTGAAAACCTCTCTAAGGTGCCCAAGGATGAGATACTTGATATGCTTCTAAGCCACTTTCAAGAGAGGTCATCAGTATTGATTGAGCCAACACAGCCGATCAATTTGGGTATAGAGGCTGCTCCACAGATTATTCATTTAGCACAATCATTGTCTAATGAAGAAAAAGAAGAGTTCACGAGCTTCTTTCAGAGAAAGAAAATAAAATTTTCATGGACCTACTTTGACATGCCTAGATTAGACCTCAATTTAATCATGCATCATTTGTCCATTGCACTAGGTATCAAACCTATTAAACAGAAGTTGCAAAAGATGCATCCACACGTAGCACTTTTGGTTAAAGCAGAGCTAGAAAAGCTTCTTAAGGATGGTTTCATAAGAACAATTGATTATGTAGAATGGATTTCAAACATTGTTCCAGTCACTAAACATGATAAATCCATTCGTGTATGTACAAACTTTAGAGATTTAAATAAGGCATGTCCAAAAGATGACTTCCCACTACCTAATATTGATATGATAGTTGACATGACAGCTAGTTATGAGATGTATTCCTTGATGGATGGCTTTTCTGGCTATAATCAAATCAAAATTGCACCAGAAGACCAAGAAAAAACCACTTTTACATGTGCCTAGGGCACCTTTTGCTGGAATGTCATGCCTTTTGGGCTTAAGAATGCTGGAGCAACATATCAGAGAGTTGTTACTACTATTTTCCATGATATGATGCATAAAATGATGGAGGATTATGTGGATGATAATTTAGCCAAGAGCATGCATCAAAGAACTCATCTCATAGATTTGGGTCCCATCCTTGACTGTATGGAACAATTTAGTCTCAGGCTTAATCTGAAGAAATGTGCTTTCAGTGTTACTTCTGGGAAACTCTTGGGTTATATCATCTTAGCTAAAGGCATAGAAGTGGATGCTAAAAAGGTGCAAGATATTATGGACATGCCTCCACCCAAGAATATCAGTCAAATGAGAGGATTACAAGGAAGGCTACAATCTATCTGGTGCTTCATTTCATAGTTGGCCAACAAGTCACAACCATTTACTAAAACTTTGCATAAGAATGTGACCTATGAATGGAATGAGGAATGTCACAAGGGACTTACTCAAATAAAATAGTATCTTGCTAATCCACCAATTTTGATGCCTCCTATTCATGGGAATCCACTTATACTATACATTTCAGCAACAAACACATCTTTGGGTGCTCTCCTAGCTCAAGAAGATCAGAACAACAAAGAGAGAGCCATATACTATATCAGAAGAACATTGGTTACCTATTAAATGAATTCATTTTTCATTGAGAAGGCTTGTTTAGAAATGGTATTTTCTTCTCAGAAGTTGCAGCATTATATACTAGCTCATACCATAAGGCTTATTTCAAAAATTGATCCACTGAAGTACCTACTAAGCAAGGCTGTCCTCATGGGTAGATTAGAAAAATGGTTAATGATACTTAGTGAATTTGAAATTGAGTACATGGACAGGAAAGCTATTAAGGGATAAGCAATTGCTGATTAGCTGGTGGAAGCTCCTTTGAAAGATCATCAGCCTTTGAGTATTGAATTCCTAGATGAATCCATCATGCTGCTCACACATCAATCTTGGAGCATGTTCTTTGATGGATCATTCACTCAAAAAGGATTTTGTGTAGGCATTTTTTTTGTTACACCTCAAAGATACTCATTGCCAAAAGCATATAAAATGTTGTTTCCCTACACAAAAAACATAGTTGAATATGAAGCTCTCATTAATGGAATGAAGATAGCCCTTGAATGGCATGTGGATGAGATCAAGGTATACAGGGATTCTTAGTTAATCATCAATCAAGCCAACAATGTCTACCAAACAAAAGATGACAAGATAATACCTTACAAAAGAATGGTGGATGATCTCAAACAATAATTTGGCACACATTTCTTTCCAGTAGATTCTAAGGGCAGACAATAAAGCAGCTGATGCTATGGCCACTCTCACCTCAATGTTGCAAATGCCAAAAAATGACTTCAAACATGAATTCCTAGTGGAGGCATTACACTACCCTACCTATGATATTCCTAAATCTAGGATGATCTGTTCAGTTATTAGACATGATTCATCCCGCTACCACCATATCTTTTCCTACCTTCATGACCAGATCATTCCTGACACTTATACCTGGAATGAAAAGCATCACCTCATTCATATTGCTTCATGGTATGTCCTCATAGAAAATGACTTGTATAGATAGGGTCTAGACGGTACCCTCCTTAGGTGTCTAGAACTTGATGAGTCCAAACGTGCACTAGTTGAGGTACACAAAGGTATCTATGGGTCTCATTCTAGTGGTCTAACGTTAGCCCAAAAACTTATTAGAGCTGGTTATTACTAGCCAGACATGGAAAAAGAAGTTGTTCAATATGCCAAGACTTGCAAGAAATGCCAATTTCATCAGAATCTGATTCATGCTCCTGCTAATGAGCTTAGTCCTCTGATCAGTTTCTGGCCATTTCAGCAATGGGCCTTCAACTTGGTTGGTTAGATACATCCTTCCTCTTCAAGAGGGCATAAGCTCATCATCACAACTACTAATTACTTTACCAAGTTGGTTGAGGTAGTGCCTCTAGCTATAGCTGATGACAAGACTATTGCTATGTTTATACTGAACTATATCATTTCCAGATATGGCATACCCTCATCTATTATCACTGATAATGGGGGACAATTCAAAAATAAGGACCTGACAGACTTATGCACTCAATTCAGAATTATTCAGCATTGGTCATCTATCTATTATCCTCAAGGTAATGGACAAGCAAAGGCTTCTAATAAGATAATTTTGAAAATCTTGCACCAAACAGTTCATAAATCTGGTAGAGATTGGCATTTCCACATTAATCCGGCTTTGTGGGCCTATAGAACCAATATTCAAAAACCAACAGGGGCCACTCCCTTCACCTTGGTTGATGGAGCAAAAGTAGTATTACCTATTGAGGTCAAGATTTAGACATTGCAAATCTCTCTAAGGGGCCTCATCACTAATGAAGAAAACAAAATATCTTGGCTTCAAGAACTTGAGTTACTGGATGAATGTCAGAAGGTGGTGTTCGATCATCTAAGAGCATACCAAAAGAGGATGTCTAAAGCCTATAATAAGAAAGTCAAAAAAAGAGAATTCCAAGTGGGTGATCTTGTCCTGAGAGAGAACCCCAAGAATTAGCAGCAGCGAGTCCAGAAAGGGAAATTTGAACCAAACTAGCTTGGTTTGTATGTCATTACTGTAGCATTTGGGTCTGGTGCTTATTGACTCTCCACCACTGAAGGAGAGAAGCTCAAAGAGCCTATCAATGCTCTTCACTTGAAGAAATTCTACAGCTGAGGCATCTCTATGTGCTCATGTATATACTTATTGGTCCTGAAAAAATCCAAAAAAATGATATATTGCAAAAAATCCTAAAAATTGCAAAATGTCCTAAAAAAATGATCATCTTAATGAAAACCTGGTAAACAGGCACTTTGATGTATCTATTATCTTGGTGAAAACCTGGTAAACAGGCACCTTGATAATAATAATAAAAAATATAAAATTGAAAAATACAAAAAAAAGTGAAAGATCAAAAATACAAAAAAATGAAATATTCAAAAATACAAAAAAAACTTTAAAAAAAAGAAGAGAAAAGTACAAAAAAATTTGAAAAAGGAAAAAATGTGTCATTGATGAAAACCTGGTAAATAGGCGTCATGGTAGAAAAAATAGAATCTCTACCAAGATGGTAAAAACCTGGTAAATAGGCACCTCTTGTTCCTGAAGCTACATCTCATCTCAGCATCGCTTGGCTTTTAGATTCCTGCTTTAGTCTGCCTTCCCACTTTCCTGCTTTAGTTTATTTTCTGCTTCTAGTTCACTTCCTACTTTAGTTTGCTAGCTCATGCTCTTGCCTTCAGTTGTCTTCAAGAGTTTCCTTGACTCTTCATGGATTGGAACTGGTTCACACTTGGGGGCATCTTCTTGGTCTAGGGGGCATTGTCCTATCACTTTCAAAAGTTTTGTTCGTGCATCGGTCACCAAAAATTCTCATTGTGTCTGCCTGCTGATGCCTAGATACTTTTGAGACTTCTCTCCTTGAGGATCTCTCATGTATCAGTCACTAGTGGTTCTCACTGTGCCTACCTATTGATACTTAGCTTTTGTTTGAACCTCACTCTTTTGGGATCTCTTCCTTACATCAGTCACCAGTGGTTCTCACTCTGTCTGCCTACTGATGTTTCACTCATGTTTTATTCTCTCTTTTGAGAATCTTCCTTGTATCGAACACCAGTGGTTCTCACTATGTTCACCTACTGATACTTCATCTGTGCTCCAATATTTTCTTGAGACTTCATCTCTCGTGACGGTCACTAGTGGTTCTCACTGTGTCTACCTGCAGTCGCTATCCTGTCGAGGCTTTAAATGTTGTTTGCTTCTGATTCAACTTTAATCCGCTTGAACATAAACGTAAAATGAAACTAAAAACTAACTTTGTGTTTCTCTGAATCATGTTGAGCTTTTCCTTTTCTTTTTTGTTTTTTTTCTTTATCATTTCTACTCGAGTGAATCTAAGATGTCTTTCTTGACTGAGAAACGTGAAGACTAGGGGGATGATCTTTCCTTTGCTTTCTGTTTGCTGGTTTAGTTCCAATGACCTAAAGAATCTATCTAAGAGGGGTGTCTGTCTGTAAGAGCCTTCATCTCATATTGGATGGCCATGCATACTTTGACTCCTTTTATATGGATGCTTTGGTGAGGTTGTTTCTTCTCCTTGTCTATTTTGAGTGACTTCTTTCTGCCACAAGTAAAATTGCTAACGCTCATCCTACTAAGTGAACGTAAGGGTCACTGCGAGAACCCTTTGGTTAAAGAAGAAAATATTACGTGTCTGGTGTGTTTGTTTGCAAGAAACATTCAGGTCATTCTAGCAATTGTGCTTTGATGCTTATGTTAACTTACTAAATCAAAAGGAATAGGTGTTCAAGTCATTCTGGCTTCTTATGCCTTAATGCTTACACCTCATTCTCACAATTTTAAGACTTATGTCATATTCATATTCTCATAATTGTAATTTTAGTGAGGATTTTATGAAATCTTGCAATCATCCTGTGCTTAAACAAAGTCGATGATTATAAATATGATGAGTTCAACAACCAAGTCCTAGGGTTTGTATTTTTCATTCTAGGCTTCCATTTAGCTTAGGCTTGCATTTTCATGTTAAGCTTGCATTTGAGATGATATCTTGTTACTCTCTTGATTGCTTTCTATTCATCAAAGGTTCTCACCTTTTGTCCTAGTTCCATCTTGGCTACACAAGTGTCTGGTCCTCACTCTCGATCTTTGCAATGTATCCTTTTTAGTACCTGTCATATATTGCAACAATCCTACATGAGATGATTAGTACCATATACATTACATATTCATTGCATTTTCATTTCATTTCCATTTGCATCCATAAATTCATTTGCATCTACATATACATGTGCATCCATTATAAGCATAACTCAAATCATACATTGCACATATGCATGCATTCTATCCATCTATCACTGCATTTCACATTGCATCATCATCAAAATAACCAGATGCATATTCATATTCATAAAAGGAAACATGTGCATTTCATACATTTCTATCCATACATCTAAGCATATGAAAACATCTCATAAACATCAATATCAAAGCAATATATTAACAAGTACAATGATATCAAATTGTCAATCTCATATATATATCTCGAACAATGTCATGTACAAAAGAGAAGATGCTACTTGAGCACAGTATCAAAAATGGACTACAATGTACAAAGTATATCAAAATGTGCTAGCTAGGTCCCGCACCACCTGGAGGAGATGGTGGAAATGGTCTTTGGGGGAGGGGCATGGGCCGCTATGGAGGTGCCTGCTATGGGGGTGCCTATGGTGCCTACTGTGGTGGTACCTATGGTGGTGCTTGTGGTGCCTGTGGAGGTGCTGGTGGAGGTGCTTGTGGAGCTCCAACATAATCAGCAAAGGGTGGTACCTACTCTGATAGATCTGGAATGACCCCATAGTAAGCTACATAGTAATAAGCTTCTTGGGCAGCCTCATATCTAGTCTTAATGCTTGAGCATACTAGCTCCTCCCTTAGCTGCCTGATCTCATCATTCCTATCATCTACCCAGGTCTCCTCTTTGATGACTCAAGTGTGATAGTCATCTTGCTCCCGCTGGACCTAGCGCACCCTCTCATGACTCTTCTTGAGAGCCTCCTATAGCTATGGTGTACCTGCTCCTACCAAAATGTCAGGCATATTAGTATTGTCATCAGGTGCCTACTATGATGCATCACCTATCCACTACCTAGTGGACCTTTGTTGGGCCCCACCACTCTGAGCTCCTACATCTGAGCCCATCATCTAGCAGGGATGCTAGTCTATCCTGATCAGGGTCTCAACACTCTCTACTACCGCTGTCCCTGCTATGCAACCTATTGCTGGGATGGTGGATGCTGGACTATTGGTTGCTGGGCTAGTGGTTACTAATCTAGTACCTACTATTGTTGTGCTCCCATACCAACTAGATCCATGAATCTCAGATGTGGACATGCAATCAACCAGTCCCTATATGCAAGTGTCACCCCTGCATTGGTGACACCCACCATATAATCCCATTGTACTATTGGAATGCGTACCTCTATCACACACCACCCTAGATCCAATCTAGCATGCCACCCATTCTTCTCCTCATTGGAGAAGTGGGCATAGAGTCAGTACTCCTATGATATGTCCTATTGCCTACCAAACTAGTGCAGGATGCGGGTAACAAGGAATCTCTCAATGATGGTGACGCTCTGTCTAATTAGTGGACGTGAAACAAACATATGTGAAAGCTCTCTCTGAGCATCATCCCATGGCTTAGTAGCCACCTAAGGTCTCCAAACTACAACTACCATGTCATCCAACTATCCTCTCCACTGATCTATCTTACCCAATAGAGGCTAAGTCATTGGACCTACGTACCTATAAATATATGGCTTAAGATGCTATAATGTGTCATGATAAATAGGCCTGCAACTAGGGAGATGCTCCCAGGCCCAGATCTGAAGAATGAAGACACCTACCACCATGGTCATAATGCCATGATATATTATCTCATGCATCTCATGATACATGTGGGCTAACATGTACTTGCCCCATCCAAATCTAACTGCCAGTTTGGCTAGCATCCTCTACAACATCATCCCCCAGATGCACTCTAGACCATGTTGACCTTGATCTGGAACAAGGTAGTAGCTCAAGAACATCACAAGTACAATGGCTAATGGATGAGCACCACCATATCTGCATGTCAGATCCTCCTAGGAGATGGCCTGGCCAATCACTAGATTGTCCCTAAAGATGGTTCTCAAGGCTACTATTCTCTATCATGAATACGTGTCATACTCCACTCAAGCACCATGGATGGGTATCCAAAAAATTCTATATACATCCTCAGGAGTCACAGTCATCTCCCCCATCGAAAAGTGAAAAGTGTTCATCTCCGTGTTGGAGCTTTTTCTTGCAGGACCAAACTTGAATCAAATGGTTGGGCTTGAATCACAGGTTAGGCACTCAAGCTTGACAAGAAAAACAATCCAATTGATGAGGATAGAGAGAAATCCTCCTTCTTCTTTGAGCTCCACATTCACTTAGGTGGGTATTGCCTTATCTGCACACTCATGCCATCCTTTTGGTGAATAAAAGGCTTGTAGACAGATTAGTGTGGAATAGCCTTCAAACCCCTTCAGGTAACCTGTACCCCAATGAAGCCAATTCATATACAAACAACCCTATTTGCATAGAATGAGTCTGAAGACTAGAGAGGAACTCCTATTACTACCACCAACATGAAAATGGTATTGATATATAAAGATGCAAGAAATAGCTGATAACCATCAAGCATTGGACTCAACTGAATACACTAGTCCTTGATCAGTGCCATTATCCATTGGGCAGCACTCAAAAACAAATATAGAACATGAAATAACTACTGTCAAAGACTCAAAGCCATAAATACACCTATTCTATCCCATCCACTACTTATAAGATCCTTCTGTAGATGAATCTAATGAATCTATGTCGTATCTAAAGTAACTTTCACTTGATCCTAGATCAAGAACTAAAGACTAGAACATATACAAAGGCAACCCAATGTAATGGATCAAAAAATCCAAAACTCATAAGACTGACACCAAGGAGAGACTTGAAAGCTTGAAACAATTGTATTAAGTTTGATGAATCATGTACATGTCTATACCAGAAAATGAAACTACCACTTCAATAACCTGCAAAAGATGCAAAGAAAAACTATTTAGCCTCCTACAATGTGACAAAGTTTACTACTTCCCACAGGAACCAAATAGAATGGAACCCTTACACAGTCAAAATTTTGACAACTTATACCATTGGTTACCTTGGAATCCTAAACCAATAGGATGCAACAAGCTATGGGTAACCAGGGTTAGGATTTCAACTACCCAACCAATCAGAACCAATCAAGAATTTATTACAGGGGCAGGAAAACCAAGCAATCTCAAAGAAATAGATCTAAGATGATCTAAAATTATGATAATTCTCAGAATAGTGTATAGAAGATCACAAATCCACCAAGAGAAAAAGTCAAATCAACCACCTTGCAACATGCCTTGAGCCATTCCTTATTCATTCCTTACATGGTATAGATCCCTGCAAATGATCATCACACCCTGGACCACACTGCAATGGTAAACAAATTACTTCTTACCAGTTTGAATCACTTCTGCATTGAAATTTAGTCCTTTCTATCACTGGAAACCCTTAGAAAAATTAGATTTGAAATCAAACGACTACTTTGCATTTCACAAGCTTTATGTTCCTTAACTATTTTCCCTTAGTCACACAATCGCACGATCATCAACTTAACTACCATAGGAAAATAGGTTTCATTTTATGCTTGGTCACATGATCGCAAGGCTCCCAACTCACCCTTGTGATCATGCAACTGCAGTCTCTTAGCCGTGGTCGACAGTCAGTCACAAACCCTTTGCAAAGTCCTTGGCCCCACCACCAGTCAGCAACCAATCAAAACCAAGCACGCTAGGAAGACCCACATAGTGGACCACCCCTAACTCCACAATGGCAACATTCATAGCAGTTGTCACATGATCGCATAGCCAGGAGAAGGGCTATGTAAACATGCGAAAAGCCTCCACATCGGCACCATGTCACCGCTCCCCACCAACATGACACCTTTGTCACATGATCGCATGGCCAAAAGATGGCCCTTGCGATCATGCGACAAGGCAACAAGATAGCCACCTCACCCCCTTTACCTTGCCACATGCCTTGTCACAAAATCATTGACCAATGAACAACTTCCATCTCCGCAACACCTAACACTGGACCCACTGCCGACAAAAGCCTTACCTTTTGGGAAGATCCAACGGTGGTCGTATGATCACAAAAGGGAGGAATATTCCTCATGATCATGCAGAAAATGTAGATCTCTTCTGCATTTTCATTCTGCCTAAGAAATATTGGGCCCACTGACAAGTCCAAATCATCACCCAGCTCATTAGATCAAGTGATGACACCTCAGCCCAAATGGCCCCACTGTGAACAAATCCATCAGCATCCAATTGGACGGTGGGCACATGATCACATGGGGTGAGAATATTCCATGTGATCACATGTTGATTGTGGATCTTAAATCTCTAACATCGGGCCCCACTGACATGAAATCTAACTCATCGCAGGCAACCAATAGAAAATTGACACATCAGTGCCACCGAGTAGACAGGTCCCACTACACTTATCCGCCAATGGGCCCCAAGCAACAAATGTCAACCGGTCACATGGTCACATGTTAGAAATTTCTCACATGTGATCATGCGACAACCAATGAAAACACACACCTTCGCCTCCCTTCTGACATCGGGACCACCACCGAAGAAATGCTTGAAATGAACAAAATCAATGGCAGGTGCATGATCGCATGGGGTGAGAATATTCCATGTGATCACACACTGACCATTGATCTCCTCCCTCTACCACTTGAAGAATCTAGCCCCACCAACCATCGCACTTGCACACTTAAGACTGATGAACAAGGAGTGCTGGTAGGAGAGAAGAAATGCAAGGTCGAAAACACATAGGGTTTTTAGTGAAAGATCAAAAACACACAAGGTTTCTGATGCCAAAAGATAAGCACACAAAAGCTGGAAGGTATAAGGTCAAAAATAACAAAGGTTTTCACATAGACTGAAAACATCATGGATTTTTAAAAACATTGTGGGTTTTTGACACTGAGGCAGATTTTGAAATTGTTTCCTGCAGACCTTAAAACTTGAAAATCTCCCTGGGTTTTGCAATTCAGCACGTGTGTTTTGGACTAGAGCTAGGAGACAACATGGACTACCCAAGGCTAAGGGCACACACCATAAAACCTCACGGATTTTCTTCACAAATTAAAACTAGCTTGCAGGCATGGCAAGACAACTTTACAAAACATTTGCAGGGAACATGCCATTTTCAAAGGATTTTTGTTATGACAAAAAAATGGCCTAATAGTGGCTCTAGTTGGGGACATGTATCTCCTGCAGATACAATGAGGACCTCAAATCTCTAGGAAGAAGCAGACCACCCACTGGAAAAAGCAGAGAGACCTCAAAAAACACAAGGAACAGGAAATAAAGACACACAACAGGAAAAGGGAAAACTATACAAAGTTTACAATATTTACAAAAGGATCAGGGCCCCAAAACTTCTGATCAGATCTTTCCTCTATCAAAAAATTAGTTTTCATTTCCATAAAATGAAAATGAGCTAAATTTATCATTTCCATGCATCTGATCAAATTTATTTCCATTCTCCAATAACATAGGACAAGAAAAATCAGCATGATCAATTTGAGGACCAAAATGGAAATCATACCAACTTTGAAAAGAAAATGGCATATGCATGTTGCATTCCTTAAATAGGAAAATGCTGAAGGAACTACAACATAAATCACCTTCAAATTTACCACCATGTTCGGGAAGCTTACTGTCCAACTGAAAAGAAAAACTCTCTAGCTCTATCAAACTATCAATGCAATCGCTATTGGATCCATTCATACCAAAAAATTGCCCCTCCAAGGAGAAGATACACTGATCTTCATGCAAACACTGAGGGAACTCATCACATGGGACATGATCACCGAACATAGGAGCAACCTACATCTTGTTAGCATTTGACAAACTCAAAAAATGTCGGTGGGTGGGAGGGAGAACATCAATACACTTACCATGAGCATGTGAAATTTGAGTAGCTGACTAGCAATCCTTCCACAGCCTAGAAAAAGATTTAGAATTAGGGAAAGACTCAAAATCTATACAACCTTCCTAGTCAATACTCAAAACCATATCAGGGACATCAACATCCCTTGAAGATAAACAAACACTAATGACCTCATCATCTGATGAATCATACTATACCTGGTTGTCATCTAGTAGTGTTGGGGTAACAAAAGGATCAGAGGCACACATGTCAAAGTTAGATCTCACTGACTCATGCTCTCGGTCAAAATCAATGTGTGTTGGTTGTAAGAACTTAGAGCCATCTCCCCCTGAATATCTGAGATATTCACAAGACAATAAATCTAAAATTTGTTCACTGTGAAGTGAATAGTTGTCCCTAGCATCACCTTCCTCTAATAAGCTATCATCAGCAACATCTTCATTCATCCAATCCTCTTCTTCATCTGACTAACTGCACAAATCTTCTGCCCCATATTGATAAAGAGCATCACTCTCATGATTACAAGAAAGAGTGTCAACATTTGACACATCTCCTTCATAAGTTCCATCACTCTCAATAACATTACTACTAGACACAACCCTAAATGTATCTTCAATATCAAGATCAGCATCATTAAGTATCCACTCCCTAAGATGCTCATAAGACTCTTTATACAACGAGGTTGGCCAATGGGTTGATTCAATAAAATAGAGCCCCAAAAACAAGCCAATGAACACAGACTCTGGAAACTCCACACCCTCTGGAAGCTGATCATATGCTTCACAAAACTTCTCATAGAACAAAAGTATTGAAAACTCCCTTCTATTTCCCACCTTCAATCTTACCAATCTTATGCAATGCCTCTGGATGCCTTGATCTAATAATGCAAGCTCCTCCTCAAGCTTACCCATTACAACTTAATGCACTACTTCCATAAAAAATTTTGAAAATACAACTAAAAACTTGAAGTATGCAAACCTCTACTCATACCTTGTCCTTTTCTTAGTGCTTGATCACTTAATAAGGTACATTTGAAACTTGAGAAGTACCTGTGAGTCTTGCAGCATAAGACCTTGTTGATTGGAAGGCAGGGTAGATCTTGAGCTCACCTTGAAGCTCCATCAGATAAATTTGTCATGTAGAGTCACCACCTCCTTGAAGAGGAAAATATTATTTTTCTTTGTACCTCTTCCAATCGACCAAAACTACACTAGGGTATCACACTGTCTATCAGGAACTACACTGATCAAATAGAGAAAAATTAGAGCCGCCACTCACAACTAGGTGAGAAAATATCAACAAACGCTTTGTTTTTGTATTTGACTCTTTCCAATGGCCTCCCCAGTAGAGTCACCATCTTGTTGGAGCTTTTTATTGTAAGACCAAACTTGAATCAAATGGTAGGGCTTGAATCACAGGTTAGGCACTCAAGCTTGACAAGAAAAACAATCCAATTGATGAGGATAGAGAGAATTCCTCCTTCTTTGAGCTCCACATTCACTCAGGTGGGTATTGCCCTATCTGCACACTCATGCCATCTTTTTGGTGAATAAAAGGCCTGTAGACATATTAGTCTGGAATAGCCTTCAAACCCCTTCAGGTAACCTGTACCCCAATGAAGCCAATTCATATACAAACAACCCTATTTGCATAGAATGAGTCTGAAGACTAGAGAGGAACTCCTATTACTACCACCAACATGAAAATGGTATTGATATATAAAGATGCAGGAAATAGCTAATAACCATCAAGCATTGGACTCAACTGAATACACTAGTCCTTGATCAGTGCCATTATCTATTGGGTAGCACTTAAAAACAAATATAGAACATGAACCAACTACTAAAGACTCAAAGCCATAAATACAACTATTCCAGCCCATCCACTACTTATAAGATCCTTTTGTAGATGAATCTAATGAATCTATGCCCTATCCAAAGTATCTTTCACTTGATCCTAGATCAAGAACTAAAGACTAGAACATATACAGAGGCAACCCAATGTAATGGATCAAAAAATCCAAAACTCAAAAGATTGACACCAAGGAGAGACTTGAAAGCTTGAAATAATTGTATTAAGTTTGATGAATCATGTACATGTCTATACCAGAAAATGAAACTACCACTTCAATAACCTACAAAAGATGCAAAGAAAAACTATTCAGCCTCCTACAATGTGACAGAGTTTACTACTTCCCACAGGAACCAAATAGAATGGAACCCTTGCACAGTCAAAATTTTGACAACTTATACCACTGGTTACCTTGGAATCCTAAACCAGTAGGATGCAACAAGCTATGGGTAACTAGGGTTAGGATTGCAACTACCCAACCAATCAGAACCAATCAAGAATTTCTTACAGGGGCAGGAAAACCAAGCAATCTCAGAGAAATAGATCAAACATGATCTCCAATTATGATAATTCTTAGAACAGTGTACAGAAGATTACAAATCCACCAAGAGAACAAGTCAAATCAACCACCTTGCAACATGCCTTGAGCCATTCCTTATTCATTCCTTACATGGTACAGATCCCTGCAAATGATCATCACACCCTGGACCACACTGCAATGGCAAACACATTACTTCTTACTAGTTCCAATCACTTCTGCATTGAAATGAGGTCATTTATATCACTGGAAACCCTCAAAAAAATTAAATTTCAAATCAAACAGCTACTTTGCATTTCATGGACTTTATGTTCCTTAACTATTTTCCCTTAGTCACGGAATCGCATGATCATCAACTTAACTACCACAGGAAAATGAGTTTCATTTTATGCTTGGTCGCATGATCGCAAGGCTCCCAACTCACCCTTGCGATCATGTGACAGCAGTTTCTTAGCTATGGTCCATAGTCAATCACAAACCCTTTGCAAAGTCCTCGGCCCCACCACCAGTCAGTGACCAATCAAAACCAAGCATGCCGGCAAGACCCACATAGTGGACCACCCCTAACTCCGCAACGGTGATGTTCATAGTAGTTGTCACATGATTGCATAGCCAGGAGAAGGGCTATGCAAACATGCGACAAGCCTCCATGTCAGCAGCATGTCACCGCTCCCCACCAATGTGACACCCTTGTCGCATGATCACATGGCCAAAAGATGGCCCTTGCGATCATGCAACAAGGCAACAAGATAGCCACCTCACCCCCTTTACCTTGCCACATGCCTTGTCACATTCCCATCGACCAATGAAAAGCTTCCATCTCTGCAACACCTAACACTGGACCCACCGCCGAGAAAAGCCTTACCTTTTAGGAAGTTCAGACGGTGGTTGCATGATCACAAAGGGGAGGAATATTCCTCATGATCATGTGGCAACCATAGATCTCTTCTGCATTGTCATTCCACCTAAGAAATACCTGGCCCACTGACAAGTCCAAATCATCATCCAGCTCATCGGATCAAGTGACGACACCTCAGCCCAAATGGCCCCACTACGAACAAATCCATCGGCATCCAATCAAACGGTGTGTGCATGATCACATGGGGTGAGAATATTCCATGTGATCACATGCCAATCATAGATCTTAAATCTCTGACACCAGGCCCCGCTGACATGAAATCCAACTCATCGCAGGCAACCAATAGAAAATTGACACATGAGTGCCACTAAGCAGACAGGTCCCACTGCACTTATCCACCAATGGGCCCCAAGTGACAGATGTCAACTAGTTGCATGTCAAAAATTCCTGACATGCGATCATGCGACAACCAATGAAAATACACACCTTCACTTCCCTTCTAACATCGGGACCACCACCGAAGAAACTCTTGAAACAAACAAAATCAAGGACATGTGCATGATCGCATGGGGTGAGAATATTCCATGCAATCACATGTCAACCATCGATCTCCTCCCTTTTCCACTTGAAGAATCTAGCCCCACCAACCATCGCACTTGCGCACTTAAGACTGACGAACAAGGAGTGCCGGTAGAAGAGAAGAAACGCAAGGTCAAAAACACATAGGGTTTTCGGTGAAAGATCAAAAACACACAAGGTTTCTGATGCCAAAAGATAAGTGCACAAAAAGCTGGAAGGCATAAGGTTGAAAACAATGAAGGTTTTCACACAGACCAAAAACATCATGGATTTTCAAAAACATTGTGGGTTTTCGACACTAAGGCAGATTTTGAAATTATTTCTTGCAGACCTTAAAACTTGAAAATCTCCGTAGGTTTTGCAATTCAGCACGTGTGTTTTGGACTGGAGCTAGGTGACAACATGGACTACCCAAGGCTAAGGGTGCACACCATAAAACCTCACAGATTTTCTTCGCAAATTAAAACTAGCTTACAGGCATGGCAGGACAACTTTACAAAACATTTGCAGGGAACAGGCCATTTTCAAAGGATTTTTACTATGACAGAAAAATGGCCTAACACTCCAAATGGAAATGCTCTACCAATGCACCAAGAAGACCATGATTTACCTAAATGTTGGGTAGATCATGCAAGTATCCTAGGCTGAGTCCCTCAATGTGAGTACTCTCTACATCTATCAGTCTCTACACTAATGTGGTGATAACAGGATGGTGTGTCCTGAAGGTGATGTCAGGGAAGTCAACCTGCAAAGCAAGGGATGACATTGGATTAGTATCTCAATATGATGGTTTTCAACATAAAAACAACAAATGCAACAAGACATCTATCCTAGACATGGCTCTGTGATGCTATACTTGGCTGATTTTACGCAAATTTGACAAATTTTGACAAAAGACTTCAAACTTTGCAGCAGCTTTTCATGCGAGGAAACTATTTCCTCACATGAGATAGGACTTGACCTTGCACAAACTATTACAATCTCATGTGGGACCACCTTTTAGCTCGTGTGAGCTTCCAAATAGAGCCTGCATGAAGAAGACCTAACTAATGTGAGGAAACTACTTCCTCATGTGAAGAGAGACCTAGACCAGTGCGAGGAAATTCCTTCCTCATGCAAGATTGGAAGAACATGTCCTAAATCTATACTAAATCATCCTAAATTGCCCTAAAAAGTAGTATGAATTGAAATGCAAGGAGGTTTATCGACTACTTACAGGTGCATCATACTCGGCTTGCCGGGCATGTCATCAAGAGCACTCAAATTGATGTGTATGCAGTGGAAGACCCTCCATTTCTCTCTCAGAGCTCAAAATCACAAGAAGAAAAAGGTGAATAATGAATTGAAAATGACCCCTCTAAGCCTTATATAGCTTTTGACCTAATTTTCAAAAGTGCTTCGTTTTGGGCAAAAATTGCACCCTTGGCTAAATCGACTACTCTGAATCCATTTTTGGGATCAAAATCAAAATCTGACATCACTAGATAGCTCAAAATTAGATTTTAAATTTTGGACCCTTTCGGATCGGATGCTTGTGCAATCATCCTTCTAGTGTCATCTTCTTGCCAGACCCTCATCCTTGCATCATGTTTTCAAAATCTTTTCTCTTTTCATCAAAGTCAACTCTAGTCAACCATGGTCAACCATGGTCAAACATGGTTAGTAGGACCTCTGCATTGCTTTGATTTGCTTTTGTAGCTTCTTGAATCTAGTCTATTGCTTTTTCTCTGCAACCTCTTGTTATCAATCATCCTTCTGATATGTCATCTTTCAATTTCACTCCCAAGGGGGTAGGATGATTGCATCATTTTGAATCCTATCAAATCAATTCTTGAATCAGTCTGATCTGAATCATTAGTTCTCATTTCTAGGGGCATCTTTGTTCCTCGCATCTTTCTATCTGGTCATCTATCTTTAGGTATCTGAGCAATCTAACTTGGATCCTCGAGAATCAAGCTTTGTTCTGGAGATGGTTCTCAAAATCTTTTAGGTATTGGGGAAATCTAACCCTAATTCTTGAGAGTCAAGCTTCATTTTGGAGATGGCTCTTGAAATCTCTCTTAGACCATTATCTGGGCAATCTAACCTAGGTCTCAGAGGGTTGGGCTTTGTATTGGGGCAATCTAACCTTGATTCTGGACATAGTCCTAAGTTTACATCTGAATCTCATTCTGAACATTGGAGCAGCCTAACCCTGATTCTCATCTTCTCTCAAGACCTTCATCTTCGCAATCTAACTTAGACTTCAGAAAATCATGCTTTGATCTATTCAGTGTCTTGGCAACCTAACCTAGACTTCTGAATTTCTCATTATCTATCACTTCAGACTATTCTTTCAATCAATGCGCTATTCACACATCAATTCAAAGAGGGGAAAATGTAATACCCTAAAATTGGCACCTATTAATTTCAATCAATTTTGGTGCATTTTCATCAATCTTACATCTCCAAAGTCCTAGTTTCCTAGGCAATTTTCTCTCTCCTACCTAACTTAATTTGACTTGATGTCAATTGCAAAAACCCTAAATTGCATTAATCAAATATTAAAATTAATTCCTAAAGTCTTCAACTTTTATTAGCTAAATTACCCCTATGATAAATTAATTTAATCCTAAAGTCTTAAGTACTTGGAATTAAATTAAACCCACCCCATTTTGCTAATATACATGAAAAGAAATTAATAATTACTTGTTATTTGAATGGACACTCATTTATGAATTAATAATTCATAATATTCGAAAGGTCACCCTATGTGGCAATTTCCATTATTTTAATTAAGTAATTCTTGCATTTTTGTCTCAAATGGGAATGAAGATTCAGGAGTTTCAAATCAAGAACCCCTTCATTCTCTTCCTGGGCTTGTCTATTTAATGAACCTCATTTCTTCATTCAAGGAGGGCAATTTTGAGAGTAATTGAACTATAGTATTTTTGTGTCTCAATTTCATTAATTCAAAGCTTTATTACATTTTAGTATAATTTTTATTGAGTTTAATATTGCATATCCATTATATTTAGTTTTCTTATTTTCTCATAGTTTAATCTAATTCTATTTCAAGTTCTTTAGAATAATCTTCACTTCATATGTTCTTTTCGAGCTATCTAGATTAATATCATATTTCTTTCAAAGCATCTTAGATTAAATTCCACTCATTCTAGTTTAAATTTCAATTTTTTCTTATGATTATAGCTTTTGAAATCCCTCCATTGTATAACTAGTCTTATGGTTGTTGGCTCTCTTTTTGAGAGTAATTAAACACCCCATCTATATAGGAGGCAACAGGTCGCTTCACGGTGGATTGTAGATTGAGTAATTCATACTCTCTCTTGTAATTCGATCATGTGAGTAATGACCATGTTGCATGTGGAGTTGGATTAGAGGTCCACATTTGACTATATACAATTAGGATATAGAGGAGACTAGGTTCCTTGGAGAGGCAAGAGAGGTCTCTAGATAGTAGTGAAAGAAAACCTAGGATCACATACATCATATTGGTATCAAAGCTTGAATTGATCAGGCTTGTGGTGGATGTTGTAGCCTACTAAATTAGTGGGAGAGAATACACCAAGTGGATGAGTGGAAAACAAAACCATGGTGACTAACGCTGAGTTAGCCAAGACGGTTGAGGAACAAGAAGAAGATAACAAGTTCCTAAGGGAAAGACTAGCTCAAATGGAGCAACTCTTGGGTGAAGCCTAAGACAAAGCTGATAAGGTCAAGGACAAAATTGACAAAAAGGAAGAAAAGGAAGCAAGGGAGAAGGAATTATACTTGGAGGAGGAACCTCCAACACCTGACCCTATTCTTCTTGAAGAGCCATTCTTAAAAGCATTGAAGGCATTGAGTGACAAAGCTTTGGAAGGTGTACCACTATTTCACGGACAAATCAATCTAGATTCAGTCATGGATTGGATAGACAACATTGAGAACCATTTTGAATGTGATGGTATGTTTGAAGCACAAAAATTTATGGTGGCCAAGTCTAGACTAAGAGGTTCAACTCTTACTTGGTGGAAGTTTGTGCAAACTAAGAGGGAAAAGGATGGAAAAGGTCCTATAGTAACATGGAAGGGCATGGTGTCCAAAGTGAAGCAAACCTACCTTCCTAATGATTATTAAGTCCAACTTCATAGGAGGAGACACAATCTTAGGCAAAAATATTTAGATGTGCAAGCATATACCGCGGAGTTACAAAAATAGTGTTTGAGGTCCAAGGTAGTTGAAGATGAAAGCATTACGCTTGCAAGATACTTGAATGGCCTCAAATGGTCTATCCAAGAAGAGATAAGCCTAGTGAACTTCAAAACCATTCACCAATGCTATCAAATGGCCTTGAAGATAGAAGAGAAAAACAAAAGGAAACAAGAAACCTCTAAAGGAAAAGCTAAGAGCAAGGATAATAGAGGACAAAGAGGTGGCTATGGTGGAAGAAGCTCTAATTCAGGGGCTCAAGGTGAGATAAAATTTAGTGAGCAACAAGAAGGAAGCTCTAGTAGAGGTGGTAGAGGAAGAAGCTCTAGATCTAGAGGAAGAAGTGGTGTACAAGGAGGAAGAGGAAATTATTTTTCCAATATGAAGTACTACCATTGCAATCAAATGGGGAACCCTACCTATAGATGCCCAGAGAAAGGTGGTTCATCACAAGGAGATGACAAGAGAACTAACTTGGTTCAAGATGAGTCTAATGCAGTAGAGAAGCATGCTGAGGTACCATTGAATTAAGAAGAAGGAGAGAACCTAATGATGAGGAGAACTCTAATCAAGGAGCTGGTGAAGGAGGAGCCAAGCCAAATGAGGTCTTTGTTCAGGATTAAGTGCAAGATTATGGGGAAAGTATGTAGGGTCATTATAGATTCAGAATCCACTAACAATATTGTGTTAGAGGAAGTAGTCAGCAAGTTGAAGTTGACAAGGATACCCCACACCAATCCTTACAAGGTTACTTAGCTCAATAAAGGCCAACATGTGTTAGTGAATGAGCAAGCATGGGTGGAGTTCTCGATTGGAAGGTACAAAGAAATTTTTTTATGTGATGTGTTACCTATGGATGCATGCCATTTTCTCCTAGGTAGACCATGGAAATTTGACCGCCAAGCCATACATGATGGAGGAAATAATTCTTATTCTTTCAAGAAGGACAATGTAACCTTCAAAATGCAGTCATTGTTGGAAGATGCTAAGGTGAAGACAATAGGTCCAAATTTATTCATGGTGGGTGAAAATGAGTTCTTACAAGCTATGGAAGAGAGTGAAGGAGTTGGTTTGGAATTGGTGCTAAGACCAAATGAGTTAGATGAAGACAAGGTGGCTAAGAAGGTAGAATTACCAAAGGAAATTCAAGGTATGTTGTAGACTTACCAAGGTATTGTAAGTGATGGTCAACCATCAGCCTTACCCCCTAAGAGAGAAATAAGTCATAGGATAGACCTTATCCTAGGAGCTACCCTACCTAACAAAGCAGCCTATAAGATGACCCCTCAACAAAATGAGGAAATAGCAAGAAAAATACAAGAGATTCTAAACCAAGGTTTCATTAGAAAGAGCATTAGTCCATGTACCATATCCATTGTACTTGCACCTATGAAAGGAGTAACTTGTAGGATTTACATAGATTCAAGGGCCATCAATATGATAGCTATAAGGTATAGGTTCCCTATCCATAGGATTGAAGACTTGATGGACTTTTTAAGTGAAGCTAAGTACTATAGTAAGATAGACTTGAAGAGTGGCTATCACCAAATAAGAATTCATGAGGGAGATGAGTGGAAAACAACATTTAAAACCAATGAAGGGTTGTATGAATGGCTTGTCATGCCATTTGGATTATCCAATTCCCCCTCCACATTCATGAGGCTCATGAATGAATTCCTCAAAGAATACATAGGAAAGTTTATACTTGTATATCTAGATGATATACTAATTTTTAGCAAGACAAGGAATGAGCATTTAGAGCATCTTGATATTGTTTTCAGAAATTTGCATGATGAGAAATTGATGATCAACTTGGAGAAGTGTGAGTTCATCAAAATAGAGATAGTGTACCTTGGATTTGTCCTATCACATGGTAATCTAAAAATGGAAAAAAGTAAAGTGGAAGCTATCATGAATTGGCCTACTCCAAGGACAACAATAGAGGTAAGGAGTTTTCATGGCCATGCACAATATTATAGGAAATTCATAGACAATTTAGTGCAATTTGTGCTCCCATGTTGGATACTATCAAGGGAGGAATGAAAACCAAGTGTTTTTGGAATGAGCATGCTAACAAAATCTTTGAGTTGTTGAAGGAGAAGATAGCTACGCAACATGTTTTAGTGCTGCCAAGCTTTGAGAATATTTTCACCATTGAGTGTGATGCTAGCAATGTAGCAATTGGGGTTTTTCTAAGCCAAGAAGGTAGACCGGTGGCTTTCTATTCAGAGAAGTTAAGTGAAGCCAAGAAAAATTACTCTTCTTATGACCTTGAGATGTATGCATTGGTTTAGGCTTTGACAAATGGAGGCACTAATTGCTTCCCAAAGAGTTTATTATGTATTTAGAAAATCAAGCACTTAGTTTCTTGAATTAACAAGAGAAGTTGAGTCACAAGCACATGAAGTGGTTTGAATACCTACAAGCTTATACCTTCAATATCAAACACAAGAAAGGTGTCCTCAATAAAGTGGGGTAGATGCATTGTCAAGAAGAGCTCTCACAATTCAGGAGATTCAGTTGAAGAGCATGGGAATAGATCATTTCAAGGATCTATATGGTGATGATGATAATTTTTTTGACATAGAAAAGGTATGTACTAAATTAAAAAAAATCATTTCCATAGTAGATATGCTGAGTATACTTTGAAAAGTGATCTCTTGTTTAAAGGGAATCAATTATGTGTTCCTAGAGGCTCTATTAGAGAGAATTTGATACAAGAAAAGTATAATGGTGCTTTAAGTGGTCATTTTGGGATCACCAAGACTCAATAACTTGTTCAAAGGTTCTACTATTTGCCTAGAATGAATCTTGATGTTAGGAGGTATGTGGGAAAGTTGTATTATATGTCAAAAGGCCAAGGGAACTTCTACAAATGTTGGTCTTTATCAACCACTACCTATTCCTACCAAGCCATGGGAATGTTTAAGTATGGATTTTTTAGTTGGTGTGAGGCCCTCACCCCAAGTCGACATAGCCTTGTCATTGATTATTAGGATAGACCTAGAAATTTGCTTAATATCTTGGACGGTTTAAGAGATTTGACCTTCTTGATAGATTAATTATTTTTTCATTAGATGTAGTACATTACAAATTATGACATTTTCCATACGAATGATGTGTGATTAGATAATTACTATTATATTTCAAATTGAGTACATATGCTAATATGAGATATTAGGAAAAATAGCAACTAAGAATTAAATTATGATGAGTTGTGAGTTTTGTTGAAGGATAAATGGTTGGTGATGAATTATTGATGAACCTTTGCATTTATGATCATTTTTTATTTAATGTATGTTGTGAGGATGTGATGGATTTTATATGCTTACATGAGTAATTAGGAAATGGAGAATTAATTTGATTATGATACGATGAGATTTCTTGTGAATTGAATGTTAATTACTTATGAAGATTTTATGAGTGCACATGATGTCAGAAGGGGATAAGGTTACATTGAATATGCGTAGTGAATTTCAATTGATTATGAGACATTGAAAAGGATTTTTTAAGTTGAATGTAATTGATTCATTTATGATATGGATTTATATTTCTTGGACTACTGATATTGGACTTTAGTGTGCAGGGATTTAGACCATGGTAAATTCGGGGGACCAAAGCATAGACACATGTTAATTTAGTTCAAGCCAAGGTTTCTTCTAATGAGAGGTGAAAACCTCATTGTAATTATATTTTAATTCGTAAATGTGTTGAGCTTGTATGTCTCAATTTAGTTTAAAAACTTGATATTCATTTTATGGTATGTGAATGCTCAAGTGGAAATGTCATGTGGCCAGTGATGTGTAATTTGTGTGTGTGTGTCACTTGACACTTGTAAAGTGTACTTGTGGCCATGACATGTTCCACTTGAGGATTGGTTGTCCACCAACCTAGGATAGTACCCCTTTAGGATCCCCATGTGAATCCCTTGGGTAGGGAGCTTGAGGTAGTGTCTTATCAATGAATTTCGAATTTGATCTTGCCATGAGTTTTGGGGGGGGCTTAAAAGGTGCCTAGGGGTGTGTTAGGGCCATTTTTAGTAAGCCCACTTGGTATACATATGGGTAAGGGTCATTTTTAACCACAGGAAAACATTTAGTTTACCAATGACCCATCCAAAAGTTCATTTTTCAAGATGGCCGAAAATCAACTTTAAGGGACCATGTTTTGATAAGAACACCACCCATTAGAAAGGTAGTCCTTATCCCACCTTTCTAGCTTAGCTTTGTAAGAGACCAAATTTGGTAAGCTGTAAGAGGCTTAGGGGAAGACCAACCAATTAGAGGGCTTGCCTTATCCCTAGGAGTTTCTGGGAGAAGTGTGGATGCCCTTTTAAAGGAGACTCTTCTTTGGAAGAGTTTGAACACCCACTCTCTAACTTAGAGACTACTTAATTTTGGAGGAACTTGGGAAAAGAAAAAAGCTTGGAAAAAAGGATCTCATCTTCAACTCTCTCACCATTAGTGCTTGGACTTAGGTTGGTGGCTCCTCATGAAAGCTCTTGTAGATGATAATTACTTTGCATGTAGTATTGCAATTTTGTGTTCTACATATTTTTGTTGTTGAGAGTATGTTGGTTTGCAAGATTTGTAGTTGTATATGTGAAATCTTATGCTAGATCTTGTGCAAGTTTCTTTTTGTATTGTATATGTGAATATTTTAGTTCTTGAGTTTCTTGTTTTGTGTTTTATTATTTTTAAGGGAGTTCTCAAGGGCCACACTCACCCTTGGTAGTGAAGAGTAGCCTTGGGGGTGAAGGGTTATTGGGACAACCATTGGTGTAGAGTCTCTCCTTGGGAAGGAGAGGGAAGAAAACATGGATGTATGGGCTCCATGTAGCCATTTCTCCTTTTGTATTTTGGGGGTAATAAGGGTTTTGTATGGCTTGTAGCCTGAGGGGTCATAAGGAGATTTGTTGGTTGTGATATTGAGGTAAGACGTGTGATGAGAAAGCCAAGTGTAGGCTAGACTCTTATTATGAATGTGATTTCTCCCCTGGGGATCTAGTTCCACCTTCACCCCAATTTTTGGGTCATTATGAGACTCAATGTTCAAAGCCTTGGTTGGGAATTATCATGTTCTTGTTGTGTCTTTGTTGATGTAGATTTGCATGTATGTAATCTTGTCTATGTGTTGGTGCCCCCTAGCTCAAGGGTGACTTCTTGGAAGCCCTAGGTTGGGAGGTGAGCATCCCATGGTCCATTCAGATTTTGTTTTGCAGGGTGTTGGAGCCATTTGGATTTCTTGACAAAAATAAAAGTTTCATTGTATATGTAAAAATGGGTTCTTCCTCCTCTCTGCATTGTAAAAGAGTTATCATTTGATGAAGGGAGATCTTAGGGAGCCATTATGTTCATTGTTATGTTCAAGATTAGCATGAAAGTGGTTCTTAGTATTTGTTAAGTTAATAGAAATTTGAGACCCTTGTATTTGTATACATGTAATAAGAGAGTTTTATTTTGTAAATAGTTCTCTGATTAATTTGAAAGAAATCTGATTTTAGATGTAGATTTCCCATTGTATGTTTAACAAATGTTTTATGTATCATACAATATATCTCAAACTTATAATTAGTGATTATATATGAAGATTTTCTCTCTCCTTCTCTTCTTTTAAGATACATGATTAGTGCATAAAATTATTCCCTTGTTGTTGAATAAATACTTTTGTTATATATTAAAGTTTATTCCTTCAGAAAAAGCCTCATAATTTGTAGGGATTATTGAGTTTGAAAGAGACTTTTAAAAAAATGTGTTTCTCTCTCCATGATGCTTATAATATTCTCTTCAAGAGAAATATATCAATTATGTAAAGTTGATAATATCAGTTGAACTATGGGACATATGTTATTCTATGTATATATATATATATATATATATATAGTATATATATATATATAGATATATATATATATATATATATATTTATGTGATGGTGTGTGTGTGTAGATAGTATATATATATATAGTATATATATATATGTATATATAGTTATATATGTATATATATATAGATCTATATATAGATATATCTATATTAGATAAATATATATTATATATTTATAGATAGAGTGTATATATATATATATATATCTGTATATATATATATATATATATCTATATATATATATATATATATACACACTACATATACATACATACATACATACATACATATATATATATTTATATATATATATATATATATATATATATATATATGTATATATATATATATATATACATATCAACATATATATATACATATACATACATATATATATATATATACATATATATATATACATACATATATACATATATATATACATACATATATGTACATATATGTATATATATATATATATAGATACATACATATACATACATATACATATATGTACATATATCTAGATATATCTATATATATATATATATATAGATACATACATATACATACA